>CAUYQV010165520.1:0-62402 GCA_963574575.1 Galagoides demidoff | reverse complement strand
AAAATCAGTTTTCATCTTTTCCTCTGATTCTCTTTTTTTTTTTTTTTTTTTTGTGACAGTTTCACTTTGTCGCCTTCGGTAGAGTGCTGTGGTGTCACAGCTCACAGCAACCTCCAGCTCTTGGGGTTAGGTGATTCTCTTACTTCAGCCTCCCAAGTAACTGGGACTACAGGTGCCCGCCACAACGCCCAACTATTTTCTTGGCTGAGGACAGGTTTGAACCCGCCACCCTAGGTATGGGGCCGGGACCCTACTCACTGAGCCACAGGTGCCTCCCTGATTCTCTTTTCTTTGTTTTCTCCCCATGTCTTATTTTGTGAGACGAATGTATTTTCTCATACTATTCAAATTTTTGTTACCATCGAAGAGGGCTGCTGTAATGGAAAAAGTACCAGTGATTAATAAAATGAAGGCCAATGAAATTTTTAATATGATTTATACTTGTCTAGACTGTATTTTTATTGCTTTGTATGTTTTTAAGTATTTTGTTTTCTTTGTTGATAGTCATGGTCTTGCAATCAGAGTTAAAAATTTTTCCTTCAGCTATTTTATTAAATCATTTGGATATAAGATCATATTTTCAGCTACTTAGTTTTATAATGCTCAATTTTCCACCATTTCCTCAACCAGGTGTGTAAATAAAAGGAAATAGGTATTGAAATACTTAACTTTCATTTTATACTCTATCTTCAGATTCTTGAACCTTGAAACATGCGACAGTTCTGCCTGATGAAGGGGGAAGATCAAAGGCGGGTGAATATGCCCTTTCTCACACCCATGTCTTAAATTAGCCACCTTGAAGAGGCATTTATCACCCATTGCTCTGGCATGTTTCTGCTCTGTATGTTCTTCAGCTTTGGCCAAGCCAGAGCTCCAGAGTTCCCCAACACTCTGGAAGGCTTTGAATTCACCGTTCTTAAATTATTTAGAACGTGTTACTTTATAGGAAACTCACATTCTGGGGTCTCATGAGTAGTGAAGCTCTGAGGAAGAGCAGGTGCCAAATAAGGCTGGGGCTGAGCGGAGGGTGGGTTTGTTAGTTGTGTTTCCGCTTATTTGAAATGATAGCATAGGAGTGATACTATAGGTTCTTTGCACTGTTTGACACCTCTTTTTATTGTGCTTTTATTATCAGTAATTATTCTTAGTTAAAAAATGACAATTTTTTAATGAACAAATGGTACATCAATTTGGTTTTAATTCCTATTTGTTGGCTTATAAATAACATAGATTGTCATATCATATTTACTATGAGACTAATGTATTTATTTCTTCTTCTGTTAATTAACTGCTTATGTGTTTTGGTTTTTGTTTTGTATTTTAACATCTTTCTTATTACAGTTTATCAGCTTTTTATGCACGTAAAAGTTGTCAATTTTGACTTCTCCAGTGGATATATTCCAATGATGTAAATTTCAAAGTTATATTATATGCTTTACTCCAACTTGCACTTTGAATTTTCTATCCTTTTGTTAGAATAGTTCCCTACAGTACAGAAATTTCTTAGACACTATTTAAGCATTTCAAACTTAATCGTATAACTCCTTACAACTTGATTTGTCTTCAACAATGTTTTTAAAATTGCCTTATAATTTATTGAATAGTTTTTAAGCTTCAAACTCACTAAAAATACCGCTTTCTCAAATGTTACATACTCATTTATAGGAGAATCATCTGTTTTTTGATTCTCCTGACTTTGTTGCTGAATATGATAGCAAATAATTTATATACAGTCTAACAGGACATCTTTATATTTCCAATCTTTATTAAACTCTGAAAAAGTAAGTTTATTCTCTGTATCACATTTTCTACTTTGTAGGATATGATTTTGTCTTCTTGCTCACGTGCATTATTCTGAACAGAGTTGTTCTCCGTCTTCCTCACACCAAACCCCAGGAAAAAAAAAAAAAAATCCTATAGCAGCGGTTCTCAACCTGTGGGTTGTGACCCCTTTTTAACAATGAAAATACATTGCAAGATTAGGAAGGTTGAGAACCACTGTCCTAGAGCTTTCAAAAGACACTGACAGTAATAAATTTCCGCCTGGGTTCATATGTCTTAAAACAATATCTTGGCCTTAGTGCATGAGCTGAGCAGGTGGTAAACAAGGAAAGCGTAGCGGTACTGTGATAGAACAATGTGCACGCCAAAAGAACAGCTGGAATCCGATATGCTAATTTTCCGCTTAGATAAACTTGAGTAATTCTGCGTCCAAATTCTGTTTGAAAGATAATGGTTAGGCAGAAATATATTATTCTTTTATTTTTTTCCATTTTATGTCTTTTCCTTTCAGTTTAATTAATTTATTTATTTAGTCTTTCTAAGCTTTGATTTTCTTTCTATAAGAAGGTGGTTATGTAATATTAGATAATAAGTCACAACCCCAACTAGTGCAGGAGTGTAGACACTAATCTCCCAATTGCTTTTTCTTCACAACTACTGGTTTTTCCTAACAACTGCTTCTCTCCACAAAGGGCTCACGTCTCCATAATTTTGAATGACACTACTATGAAGAAAGCTTTTCTTCAGGGGGTGTGTAGTTGTTCACCTACTAGTCTCATATTAGTCTTGAGTACAAGATTGTAACCTAATCATTTGTACCATATATTAATCTGAAAATTAAACAAATGTAATAAGAATATCATAAAAGAAAGCTTTTCTACATACATACCCTTTGAAATATACTGCAAATCAGACAGGTCAAATCTGATATAGCTAACTTTATTTACCTTAATACATGTTAGAGATTTCAGAGAATCTGCAAAAATATGTTAGATCTATATGGTTCTTGGCTAAGAAAGCGGTTCAAATTATATTTTAGTGCCAGAGAGTGAAAGAAAGGTAATTACTATAAGAAGGGCAATTAAAATATGTACATCTCCAGGTGAAATAGTAATGAATGATTTATGTAATGCATTAAAAATATGAATGTATGGAGCTAATTTATTTTCTAATTAAACATCCACTTTTGTTTTAAATTCCAGGGCCTCAAGAGTCACTTCTACCTGCAGGCTGTCAGATCATCCAAAATTAATATAAATCATAGTTGTAACTTTTATCTTGTATCTTAGGTCTCTGAGACATTTGTTACATTTAAATATGTCTAAAATAATTAAAAGTGCATGTCACAGTATAGCAGATAAAATAAGCTGTAGCGTTCTACATAGCTCCTTCCAATCTGTTAAATAAAATGTTTCATTTTCCACTGAGCCCATTCATTCTGGGTTAGAAAAATATGGTTTTAAGGACAAGATTCAGAGTAAGGAGATCTGCAAAAATTAGGACTCATGCATATTTATTTATGGCAAATGGAAACAGTTTAGTCATTTGAAATGCTTTCCAGCTATACAAGAAGCTGTGACCCTCAGGGTAGTTTCTTGCTCTGAAACTGGGAGTACACATCATCATACATTCCAAGAGGTGAAGTTGTTTTTCATCCTGTCAAGTTAGATTTCTTGGTCAACTCAAAAGAGTCTAAATGTGTGCTGAAGCTATAAAACAATCGAAACTTCTAACCTATGACTGAACTCCGCAGGATAAAGAGGAAAAGACACAGTTGATAATGTGATGTTGGCAGAAGAAAAGCACAGGGCAAGCCAACTACAGGGATCAGTATTCAGCTGTGATGCACAGTGCATGGAGAAGCTTCCACTATGCTCTAAAGGCCAGGTAGCATTACTGCTCAGCTCACTGAAGCTGCTGAAGCTAAGGAAAACAAACATGTTTTTTCCTCTGCCCAAGTCCTTTCATCTCTCCCAAATAATTATCATCATTTCTGCTTGGGTAAGGTAGATAAATTAGAGAGAAGTATATTCACACATTTCATTCTCAGCAAATCTCTGCTCAAGTCTTCTTTACACTTTGTGCAATATAAAATAAAAACTAATGTTTGTCGAGGCTATGATACGAGCTGGGGAAATTTAATTCTTACAGAATCTTACAATGGGAAGGGGATGAGTTTTCTGTAGTTGTTGAAACAACTTATGGATCTTGGGGCTTACAAAGTTATTGTCTTTCAATTTTCAAAGTCAGAATGGTCTTATTGGCTAAAATCAAGGTGTTGACAGCCTTGCAGTCCTTCTCAAGGATCTAGGGAAAAACCTGTTTCTTGCCTTTTCAGCTTTTGGAGGCCACCCATAGCCCTTCGCACATGGGTTCACCCCATTTTTAAAGTGTGTAGAAGCACCATAACTTCTGCTTCTGTTGTCCCATCTCCTCCTCTGACTCTGCCTCTCTCACTTAAAAGGACTCTTGTGATTACCCTGTGCCCATCAGATAATCCAGGAGCATTTCTCCTTTTCAAAATCCCTACAAATCATACCTGCTAAATCCATTTTGCCATGTAAGGTAACTCACAGGTTCTGGGGATTAGGACATAAACGTCTCTGAGGTTCATTATCTTGCTGAAACTGGGTTTCAGAGAGTTGCAGCGACTTGTTGCTGTCTCTAATTTTTGCAGCCAGGAGACAGGATGGCTGCACCAGCAGTGTTCTTTCTACTATGTGATGCTTTACTGATGAGGTGCTCTGATCTAACGTCTTGTCTATTTTCCATCTCTAGACTGTCTCCATTGTCTAGATTCCTTAGGCAAATGTAGAAGCTCCAGTGGCCTAAAAGTTTATAATGAAAGGAAAAGTCAAGAAAATTTGGATTCTAGGATGAGGCTATAAGCTATCAGCTATAGTTCCCGTAAATTATATTGACCACAGCTATACTAAAGCATGTTCAGAATATGTGATAAAATCATATTACACTCACTCGAAAATACTTTCTTTGCCTTTTTTATGGAACATATTTCTCATGGGCAAGAGAAAAATATATGCACACAAAAATCATGAGTAAAGTTGAATAGTGTACTCTGTAGTGTTTTACACCTATAGATAAATAGCAAATTGAATGCAAAAGACATTAGATTGTTTAAAAACAAATGTATAATTTAGTATTCCATCTCTCATTTTTCAGTATATTAAACCAGATTCACATTAAAATTGAATTTATAGTATAGGACTTGTTCTCATTCTGCCAAATTAGCAAAACATAACATTTCTTTGCTTATGTCAAGAACATGAACTAAAATTAGAAGGCCACAATATGCTCATTTTGAACTGTAAGAATTATCAAGAGTAAATATAATAAGGTAAAAATTAATCTTTTTCTCCCAGCTAAATTGTGAATTTCCATGATACTTAATGCATTTTCAAGCATGATAAATTCTAAACTTGATCTCCTATTAATATAAAATATTATAGTAAAATGTAAGAGCACTTTCCCTTTCATGAAAGTACGAATGTTGCTTATGTCCTTTCCTCAGGTTGATACTAACAGTAAGTGAATCTGATGGAATAAAGCAGTATCTAGGAAGTCGTTCTGCTATAAAATGAAATGTATTTATTATTACAAAAATATGAAAATGATATGTTAAAGAATGAATTGTAGTGTTTTATACACCATTATCTACATTTTCCTTGTTATACGGGGATTAGAGGAAATATTTTCCAAATTGTAGAGAAATACAACATTTATGATGGTTAAAAAGAATAATATGGCCACATTAAAGAATGTGATGGCTGGAATATTAAGAGGTGATGACGTTTTCAAATAGATTCAGAGAGTATAATTAAATGAAGGGTTATCTGCACATAATGAACATGAATTACTTTGGTTTCATTCATTCCTACTTGTAATTTAGGTTGATGAATTATTTCAAAATAGAGAAACATGGCATGTTATAAGAATTCCTATATTAGGATATGCAGCACTAGTACCTCAGAAAAGTTATGAGTATGTATTTTCCTCCTATTAACTGACTGTGTGCATCAAACTCCTTTGTCCAGAATGTGGTCTAGAAAACAAATTATTCAAGATAAGATTGTGGGTAATCCACACAAAACATTCTTAAATTAGGACAGATAGTAATTTTAAAAGGAAATAACCAGGATAAGATTAAATAATCTATCGCTTTATTTAATTCTGAAATTTCTCTTTTTCTGATAGCACTGTCTCAATTTTCAACACACATGTTGAGTATGTTTCCCTGGAAATAAAATTTTTAATAAAAATAAAAACCTTTTTAAAAATTGGACCATTCAGCCAATACCCCAAATTATCATTGTGTTTTTCTTCTTCTCCATTTTAAAATCATCATAGTGAATGCTCATTGTGCAAGTAATAAAATCAAATAATTTTTAGTCCAATATGTCCTACATATGCTACACCTCATCAGCTGTCTCACCTCTTCTCCTGCCATTTATTACTTTCCTCATAATTTGCAAAGTGAAATGAAGAGTTAAATTGTAAGACTCCTTGTTCAAAACTATTAAGAATTTTATGATGGTGAGAGCAGAACATTAAATCCAGTGCTCAGTCCTTATAAACACAGGTCCCTGTCTGACTGTACACATTGCTTGCCCATAAAGCTTGTGCTCCATATTGTTGGTTTCTTAAGCAGTATGTTTTTGTATCTGTCCCTGCCATTATAATATATATTCTGTAGACCTCAGATCATAATTGCCATGTTCACCTTTATATCCACATGTTTAGCATAGCCTCGACACACAAAAAAGATTAAATATTTCTTAAACTATTGAAAAAGGGAGTGAATGAAGATTTCTATTCAATGTGTCACTTCTCCTTAAACTTCATATCACAATTATTCTTTGGATGATTACCTATGACTTCCTAATTGTAATATTCTATTTATTCCTTTCCTTCTCTTAATCTTTCCTTTGATCACTCTGTAATTTTTTTTATATAGTTTTTGACCGTGGCTGGGTTTGAACCCATCACCTCCTACATATGGGGCCAGTGCCCTACTCCTTTGAGCCACAGGTGCCGCCCTGATCACTCTGTAATCTTAAGATCAATAGTGTTTGGCTTTTATAAATATAACATTCTAGGAAGGCAGAGCAGGATGACAGACTAGAACACCAATGATTTTCCCCTACAAGAACACTGATTTTAAAAACTATGCCTAATATCCTTTTCACAAGAGCTAAGAAAATAAGAGATACTAATAACAAAAAATGACACCCAAAGAACCTAGGAAAGATAGTCTTGCATTTTCTATATCACTTCTCCCCCAACTACAGGAAGCACAATGAGAAGACTCAATCCCCTTGGGGACAGGAGAAGAAAGCATGTGTAGGCTATTAATTTGGAATGCAGGCAAGGGTGCCACCATAATAAATGGCCACCTGATAGAACTGCCCAGTGCTTAATTTCAGTCCAGTTCCTGCACATGGAGCTTCTAGACCCACCGGGGGCCAGAAGGGAACTTGCCACACTGTCAAGGTCAAAGTGAGTCTCAACCCATTTCACACTTGGCTAACTAAAGTGGCCTTGGGTCCCAGATAAATGTCATTATCCAGCAGGTATTTGTAGCTTAAGCCCATACTTGCTAAGATTTGTATTTGTTTAGAATCCATCACCCCTTCCTTTCTTTCATCCTACTTCTCTCTTTTGCAATGGGAATGCCTATTCAATGCCTGTCCCACCACTGTATTTTGGAAGTACATGCTTGGTTTCACAGGTTCACAGGTATAGAGGAATTCTACCTCAAGATGAATCATACCTCAATTCTCAACCATCTCTGATTTAGATGATATTTAGATGAGACTTTGACATTTGGACTTCATAGCTGATGTTGGAATGAATTAAGACTTTTGGGACTACAAGAATGAAATACATATATTTTTCATAAAAGAATAAAAGAAATGTGGTTGGCCTGGGAAAGAATGTTATTGAGTGAATTGTGATGCTGCCAAATTCATTCATAAGGGCTTTAACCCCAGTGTGACCAACGTGATGGTAATTGGAGATGAGGCCTTCGGGAGATAATAAAAGGTAGGTGGTGTCATGGGAATGAGGACCTTGTGAAGAGATTACTTTCCTTGTAATAAGAGGATCAGTATGCATCCCTTTCTTCACCCCATTTGGTTAAATAGCAAATCTTCCAGCATCAAAAACTGTGAGAAGATAAATTTCTGTTGTTTAAGCCACCTAGTCTTTGTTTTTTTCAATGACATTCCAAGTTTACTAAGGCAGTGATCAACAGGCTAGTAAATGACTATGACAAAACTGTAAGTCTTAGCATTTTCTTACCAAATCAGGGTATAATTAGTACAGAAGCATCATTGTTCTTTGCACTAGCAAAGTGTTCATTGGCAGAATGCTTAAGAATATGATGTGCACTTGTGAATACAATATTAAGATGCTGAATCAGAAAATTAAAGTATTTTTTCTGGAATTATCTAAATCATACATTTAACTGAAAAAGAGATTCTTGAAAGCCAGAAAAACAAATTTCAGGTAGCCCTGGAAATTTATCTTGACCAACCTACCATCTCTGTTTATGTCAAAGCATAGCAATTGTTTGATTTTCATCTTAGTGAGCATCTGGTTTAATCCTCAATTCCAATGATTCACCCCCTCACAATGAGATTTCCATCAGGTCTTTACACCAGAATAAATATTATTAAGGAACTCAAAATATCTTAGGGAAGTTATTAGTAACTAATAACTATATTAAAAAGTCTTATTTATTCCTGCTTCTCAAGCTGTAATGAGAGACCTATGTATTACTATGTCTCTCATTATGAAGAATGAAGAATTCTATATGAAGTATGCTGAAAGTCACATGATAATAAAAATGCACATTTAAAGTCATTTTATATGAAAGTTATGTTCAATTACACTCATTTGCCAAATAACGACGTTTCTGTCAATGATAAACCACATATACTGTGATGGTCCCCTAGGATTATACTAGTGTATTTTTATCATAACTTTTTAGGTTTTGATATGTTCATTACTGTATTATTGGTATTTATTACTATATTATTGGTAATTATTTGATATCTCAAGTAGTACTAAAGTAGTATAGTTTTATAATACTATACAGTATTCAGTACTATAACAGCTTTATAGCCTAGAAGCAAAAGGCTATGTCATATACCCTAAATGTGTAGCACGCTATTCCACTTAGGCTTGCTTAAGCACATTGTGTGATGTTCATACAATGATGAAATTTCAAAATGTATCTCTATCATTAAGTGACAAACAACTGTATATGAACAGCGAGTTTAAATTTACTAGCAGGAATTTTGATAATGTCATTCAGGTAAGCTGATTAAAAATGAATTGAAAACGTGGTGATCTGAAGGAAATAAAAGCTAAGGCTTGAGCATTTCAAGAGGAAAGTGAATCAGAATATCCTTACTTAGTGCTGCCTTTCTTTATGTTTTAAAGAATGCCAGATTAAAAATTTTAAGAAAAAAGTTATCAAGTTTGATTTATCAAGCTTGATTTATGGCAAATCCATGCTTTGAAAATTCAGTGCTTTGAAACTAAAATCTCTACAAGAAAATATTTAAAATCTACCCCCCCTTCTAAAATACCCAATGTTTTCATTTATTCAATGAAGATCTTTTTAAACTTCCTGATATTAGTCCAGACTCTCACCATCTCTAATATCTGGAACAGCTTTGTATTCAGTCTCCTTGTTCAGGTATGTTTCTCCATCTGGTCTCCCCTCTCTCATACCTCTGCCAGTCTTCTAAATTGTAATCAGCATCACAGCACTAACTTCCTAATAACTTTGAATAACACCCTATTAACTAACTATAGAATCAAGTCTACAGTTTGAATGTGTCCCCTAAATTTAAAGAGTTGGAAGCTTAAATCTCCAATGTGCTGATTGGAGGTGGGACCTTTGGGGAAGTAATTAGGATTAGATGTATTCATTAGTGTGAGCCCATCTTTTTATCAAAAGAGGAGGAGAAACTTGAGCTCACAGACACACTCTTGCTCTCCTGCTGTAATGTTTTTCACCATGTTATGAGGCAGCAAGGAGGCCCTCACTCAGAACCGTGATTTTGAACTTTCCAGCTTCCAAAACTTTAATCCACTTTAAAAAATATATTTAGTCTTTGGTAATCTGTAATAACAACAGAAAACGAACACATTTGACTTTCAAAATATTGTAAAAGCTGCTCTTACTTTAACTACCTGATTTTGCCTCTTTTAAAGCCAACTCTGCCTCTACAAATATGACATATTTTTTGTTCATAACATCTTGTTTTCTCCTGTCCTAGAATAACTTCTGTTTTTGATTCTTAAACATATTCTTATTTTCCTTAAAGATCTAATCCTCTTGCAGTCTGTTTTAAGATTTTCTTTTTCTAAACTTTAATTTTACATATTACCTACATCATACTATTTAGAACCTTTTTTTAAAATTAAAACAAATGCTTCCCTTTCAACAAATTTACAAGATGCCTGAGAATACTTATATTTCTTTTGCAAACAATCCCTTTATTCTATAGAAAACTTGAGAATCTGCTGCTTCATAGCAAATATTTCTTCTTTTTGTAGTAGCTAAGGAAAATACAAAGGCATGAAAACTAGAAAGTTTTCTTAACAGAATGATAATTAAATGGAAGAAAGATGTGTATGTAATAAAATATGCAAATAAACTTGTGATAAGTATCTAGACCAGATTTTTTTTTTCACCCAGGTAGAGTGGTGTGGCATCACAACTCACAGCAACCTCAAACTCTTGGGCTTAAGCGATTCTCTTGCTTCAGCCTCCCAAATAGCACGCACTATAGGCACATGCACAATGCCAATGCCAGCTATATATATATATTTTTTTGTAGTTGTCATTGTTTAGTAGGCCCAGGCTGGGTTCTAACCTACCAGCCCTCCAGCCCTGGTATATGTGGCTGGTGCCCTAACCACTGAGCTACGGGCACTGAGCCATCTAGACCAGATTTTTAAATAAGAGTAATTTCAGATAGTAACAAAGACAGACATACATATCAGGAAAAGAAAAATGAAAAGAGTTAATCATATTTTCTCTGTTTTTGTGTAAGAACTGGAAAAATAGAAACAATAAACCCAGTTTTTGGTGGAAAGCCTCACTCTACGTTATTGGAGAGGAAAGTTATATAAAACACAACTGGCCAACTCACTAATATTAAGAATTTTTTAAATGTCTAGTTTATTTAATGCTGCTATAACAAAATATTTGAGAATTTGCAATTTAGGAAAAGAGAAATTTAAATCTCACTCTTGTGGAGGATGGGAAGTCCAAAATCAAGGTGCTGGTTGGTGGAGATAGTAAGAGCTATTCTCTCTGCTTCCAAAACAGGGCTTTGTGGTTACATCCTCCCGACAGAAGGAATGCTACATCTTCACATGGCTAAAGGTGGAAGGGTGCAAGATCCAAACACTGTGTACAGCTTCTTGTTAAAAGGCCTAATTCCATTCACGAGAAAGAACCCCTCTTTGCCTGATCCTGTTTTAAAGGCTCCACCTCTTAATCCTATTACTGACAACGTCTGAATTTTTTTTTTTTTTTTTGAGACAGAGCCTCAAACTGTTGCCCTGGGTAGAGTGCTGTGGCATCACAGCTCACAGCAACCTCCAACTCCTAGGCTCAAGTGATTCTCCTGCCTCAGCCTCCCAAGTAGCTGGGACTACAGGTGCCCGCCACAATAGGCAGCTATATCTTGGTTGCAGCCGTCATTGTTTCTGGTGGGCCTGGGCTAGATTTGAACCCAACAGCTCAGGTGTATGTGGCTGGTGCCTTAGCCACTTGAGCCACAGGAGCTGAGCCAACATCTAATTTTTATTTGTCCATCTAGGCAATAACAGAAGGGAATTCTTTGTATTAAATTAAATTATTAAAATTAATAAATTAATTCAATTATTAGACTCAAATTATTCACTGTATGACCCCACCCACCACATTTGTTCACAGAAATGAAGTATTTAACATAAAAAGAAAAGAAAAAGGTGATCATTTGAAAAAAAATGTTTTACAAAAATGAACTGTAATTATTAAAGTTTGAAAATGAAAAAGTCAAACTATAATCAAAGCCCAATTATTTTCTATATAAAAATGAGGTTCTAACTATTGGAAATTTCTAAAACTGGTATAATCTACCATGTGATGTGGTAAGTTTACTGACTCTCAAAACATGCAAGCAATAACTTTTCTACTGATTACAGATTAAATTCTCAGGCAATCTATAGATTGTGTTCTCAATGAGTCATGCATCTAATAAGTAGTCAAAGGAGAAAATTATAACTCAGCACTGATGAAAACAGAACACGTTCACTGAGGAGGTCACAACTGAGCTGGGCCTTTTTGCAAAAAATATTTACAAGACTTAGTATTTATAGAACATTTATCATGTGACATCTGTTGAAACTCATGAAAATCTCTAGGATAGTAGAAAGTAAAGCAGAGGGAGGGAGAGAGATTTAGCAACTTTCTCAGGAGTACTTAACTAGGTGTGATGGAACTGGTATTTGAATAGTGGCCATCCAGCATCTGAGGTCCAATCTTTAACCTTTATTCTATACAATTTATGAGGCTTAACGTGTAAATTGAGGATAGATAGAAGGGAAGTAAACTAAACCAGAAATAATGAAGAGCTCAGTAAAACATAAGCAGAGTCCTCCCACAGGAAAGAATTGAAAAAAAAAAAAAAAAAAAACCTTGAAAATTCTATTGGAACCAGATTGCCAGTGTGTAGAACAAAATACACGTACCCTTGCCCTGCAAATGTCAAAGTTGTTCATTATACTTCCAAGTCCAGCTATTGTATTTTGCACACTTTGAAACATCTGGAGGTTTATCAAAAAAAATGTCATGTGTACTAGTTATCCAGCAGGGAATTAACAGAACCAACATACCATGGGGAAAACCGTATCTTAAAGAAAACTGCATACTTGTGAGTTTTAATTGAAAGAGGGTATGAGTCCTGTCAACCTCTAAGGCACAGGAACAATAAGAAACTAATCTGAACCAAAAATAAAAGCAAACGGTGAATTTTTGTCTCCTGAATACTAACACGTCCTTGCCTACAGTCCTTTCATTACTTTTACTTTTGTTAGAATTGATTTTCTATAAATTTCTGTTTCAAAGTAGTATAGCCCATTGAGTAATTTGGGAAGTTCTTCAATAAAAGAGATTATAATGCAAGATATAGTTCTAAGACTTGCTAAATACATGACTTTGGATAGGTTGAGGGATTTCTCTTAACTCTAGTTTTTTGTTAAATTTTTATTTTCTTGATGGAAAAATTAATATAAATTATTTATCACAGATGTCACAGATGCAAAGTGCTCAACACATATCCACCATGATAACAATAATTACTATGTTCTTTGGATTGTCATTTCTCTTAAGCTCAGTAAAATGAAGAAAATCGTAACTAATTCCTGAATAAGTTTTGTTTTGTTTTGTTTTGTTTTGTTTTGAGACAGAGTCTCATTATGTCACCCTTGGTAGAGTGCCCTGGCATCACAGCTCACAGCAATCTCAAACTCTTGGGCTTACATGATTCTCTTGCCTCAGCCTCCCAGTAGCTGGTACTACAGGCATCTGCCACAACACCTGCTATTTTTGTTGCAGTTGTCATTGTTGTTGATCAGGCCTGGGCCGGGTTTGAATCTGCCAGCTTTGGTGTACATGGCTGGAGCCATAATCACTGTGCTATGGGTGCCGAGTCAGTATGTTTTGATGTTTAAAAAAGATACTGACTAAAAGTAAATACTAAGACCAGGACTCCTAGTTTAACCTCAGGAGTTAAACATAATTGATCAAAATAATGGTTTTCTCAAGAGGGTGGTATTTCTACTTCAATCATACTATTGGAAAACAGTAGATCTGTATGACAGTGTATTCCTAAAATTTTAGTGTAATTTTACAATTTAACCTCCCTGTGAAGGAGTTAGGAAATAGAAAAGAATATACTCTATTATATAACTTAATAGTATTTTACAACATAATATGTTGAAGAGCTTTAAATCCGAGGTCTTAGAAAAGTTAATAGGGGACAAAGCCAGAATTCAAATCTTCAAATTTCCAGCTCTGTATCTTTTCACATTGGCTGAAAGCTTCTAAGTTCATCATGGTCAATATGGGAACAAGATCAATATGGATCCAGTCACCGGAATGTTGGCACAATGGGAATGATTCCAGCACTAATTTCTTCCTAACTTTCTCCCAAAAACAAGACCAGAGGTAATATGTAACAATGATTATATCAGAATTCTTGGAAATGTACTAACTCAATATAATCAGCCCAAGATAGGGAGACAGTATTGCATTAAGTTTAATAGTCAGGATTCTGGAGTCAGAATACAGAACTGGCCTTTTGGCAATTCTGTGACTTTAGGCAAGTGACTTAATCTGTCTAAATGGCATTTTAGTGGTCATGTTTAAAAACTGGGCTGTCTACTTGTAGGTTTGTTTTCAGGGTTTATTTAAATGGTGAAAACAATGATCCTGACACTGAATAAGTGCTTTATGAATTTTAACTTTTACTATTACCTGTTTACATATGCATTACTGAGCACATTTCCTCCAAAAGGATAACAAATTATTGCTTTAAGACATATGTTCACCTTTGAAACGAAGTTTTAATAACAAAAATTTTTTTTCTTTTCTTTCTTTCTTTCCTTTTTTAATTTTTTTTTTTTTTTGAGACAGAGTTTCACTACGTCACCCCCAGTAAAGTAGCTGGGACTACAGGTGCCTGCCACAACTTCCAGCTATTTTTTGTTGCAGTTGTCATTGTTGTTTAGCTGGCCTGGGTCAGCTTTGAACCCACTGGCCTCAGTGTACATGTCTGGTGCCGTAACCACTGGGCTATAGACACTGAGCCACAGAATTTGTTTTTTAAGCAATTTAATCCAATGCCAGACTTTATGTTTATTTTATTGTACATTTCCTTCAATTCCAAGAATACATTTTTAAGATAGAAAATTACTAATTTTACACAATTATAAAATACATTCAAATGTTGCCTGTGGTCTCTGTAGAGTCATTGATGTACATTGAAGGAAGGCCATGTTTTGTTAATCATATTTTTTTCTCAAATACTCATTATATTTCTTCAGTGAATATTTGAAATCAAAACTCAATCAATAAGAGCAAAAGGTTCTGGGGCATAAAAGGTGGAACTCTCAATTGGAAGAATCCTAGCAAAAATGATACCTTTTACAGAAAAGTTGAGGTTTAATACCTATTTCTCACTAGACTCAAGTAAGTCGTTAAGACCTTACAGTAATAAAATCCTTTAATCATTAATTTACTAACTCAGAAAATAAACCCAAACAAGAAAATCAACTGAGAGAATTACATCTCTAATGTCTCAGACCAATACTGTCTTTGAAGTATACAGAAAACAGGTCGCATTGAAATGATCTTGTGGCATCACCTTAAAGAAGAAATCACCAGAGCTCAGGGTATGTCAGAAAGAGGTCCCAGAAGAAGCCAATAATCTCTTAGGAGATGTGTCACTTGAGGACTATAAAAGGGAGTTATTAGGTTAGGAGAAACCCAGAGAAATTAGAAATGATTAAGTAAGGTATTAATAACTTTTTTTGATCTCAGTGTCTCAGTCTATTGCCCAAGGCTAGTGTGCCATTGAATCAGCCTTGCTCATAGACTCAAACTCCTGCATTCAAGTGATCCCCCTGCCTCATCCTCCCCAGGAGCCAGGACTATAGGCCTGCACCACAATGCCCCACTAATTTTTCTATTTTTAGTAGAGATGGGATCTCACCCTTGCTCAGGCTGGTCTTGAAGTCCTGAGCTCAAGGGATCCTCCCACCTCAGTCACTCAGAGTGTTAGGATTACAGGTGAGAGCCAAGGCACAGAGCTGATATCATTCTTCAGGTCACTTCTAAGTAAAAGAAACAAGGAAGTGTTTCTTTAATCCCATTAATATGGGAACTTCTTGAGTGCAAGCAAACTTGGAAGAGTTGGCCACCGTTACCTGTTCATGTAATGCAACATCTGGAATAAAAGTTTAGGGAGAGGTAAACTGGAAATTTACCTATTGTTTCACCATCTGATAAATTACATATAATTCATGCATGTGATTTGGTATGCCTACATTCTAAATGAAATCAGAAAATAGGATATACGTGTTCCTGACAATATATCAAAATAAAAGGGGTGACAATTTCTTATTTTTAGAAATCTGATAAATATTTCAATTAAATTCTTTTTTAAAACTTAACTTTTATCCTTACAGTAATGCTTTATAAATTACTGAAATATGCAAAAGGGAACTGGGACTTGGAAGCTGTTTTTATTTATTAAGCAAGCTTGGCAACCTAGATTCAAACCCAATGCTTTTGAATGAAGTCTCAGGCTATTCCAACTTACTCGTGATACTTTGTTGAAGAGCTCTTTAAATTTGACAGTAAAAATGAGATTGTCACTGACCTAAAAAGCTCTAAGATATGACTATGGTTTATTCATATTATCAAAAATGTGTTAAAATGTGCATAACCAACCTGTAGCTCATATTGCAATCTTAGGAAGTACTGCTACATGGTAAAGATGAAGTCACTTTGTTCTAAGTAACAAATCAAAGGAGCATCAACAACAAAAACCCCAGAAACATAATGGGGACATTCTAAAAAGAGAGAGTCAAAAAGTACCGGGTAAGTTCTCCATTCATCCCTGGCTTGTTTGGACTCTACACATGAATAAGGAGGACATGAGAGGGCACATTGGGAAGTAAAAGCTGAGGCAGAATTGAAAATTAGCTGATTATAGGAACTCACTCTCCAACTCAAACACAGATCTGTCTGCATAAAGTGGAAGCCTTAAACTCTCCAGGTACTAAAGCAAAAACACTTTGTATACACCCATCTATTTGGACACGGGGGCACAGAAGTGCCTAAAAATACAAATAAGAAAAAAATATTAGAAACATTAATGACTGTACACCATTAGGGGAAAGAGTAAATAAATGTAAGTGACAAAGGAAAAGCAAAACCTGCAGGAGAGCCAAAAGATGTGAAGTTGTCACACTATGTTATCGAATGTGCCCAGTTTTTAACAACAACAACAAAAAAACAATAAGACATTCAAAGACATTGGAAAATGTGACCCATACTCAAGAATAAAAATAGTCAACAGAAATTATCTCTGAGTGGATCTATACATTGGATTTAGAAGGCAAATCTTCAAAGATGCTGTTAAGAATATAGTTGTGCATCTCTTAATGACAGGGATATACTCTGAGAAATGTGTTTTTAGACAATTTTGTCATTTTGTGAACATCATAGAGTGTTCACATACATAAACCCAGATGATGTACTATACACCTAGGCTATATGATAAAGCCTATCATCCCTAGGCTACAAATGTGTTGGAAATTATACATGGACCTTTTTTTTTCTCTTCTGTGTGTTGAAAGAAGAGTTGTCTTGGTCCACATTTTAAATACACAAACGCTAATGAGCCAAAAAAAAAAAAAAGTCCATGCATAATTTTCACACTATCCAACATCCCAGATGAGCAAAACAATGGTCAAATAATTAGCATTCAGCCCTCAAGCTACAGGTTGGACACCCCTGCCAGTATAGGCAATTGTCACAAAATTAGAAGTATTTATATATCTAAACCAACTAAACATAGAAAAGGTAC
This sequence comes from Galagoides demidoff, assembly GCA_963574575.1. Taxonomy (NCBI): domain Eukaryota; kingdom Metazoa; phylum Chordata; class Mammalia; order Primates; family Galagidae; genus Galagoides; species Galagoides demidoff. The sequence goes on along the minus strand of CAUYQV010165520.1, from coordinate 44,940 downwards.
AGCAAAAATATGGTATAGAAATTAAAATATAGCACACCTGTATAGAGCACTTCCCTTGAATGGGGACTGAAAGTCATTGTAGGTGAGTCAGTGAGTGAGGAGTGGTGAGTGGCTTAGGACCTTACGACATACTACTATAGATTTTATAAACATTGTACACTTAGGCTACATTAAATTTATTTACAATTTTTTCTTTGTTCAATAATAAATTTACCTTAGGTTACTACAGAGTCTCTTGTGTGGCAGAAAAGTACATTATCAAATAGCCACAGGTGTGCGCCACATGAAGCGGTGAAATGTGATTGCAGAGATTTGGTGACAGATCTGTCTCTCCGGGGCTCCCTCCCAGGTTGTGCCCTCCATCTGTTACACATCTTCATCTAGTTGCATCTAAAGGAGGTAAAATATCTTTATCTCCATCTAAATGAGTAACACAAAAATGAATTGGTTTGATAAAGGGAAAGAGGGATTTCACAGACTTGTGATTAAAATATTAATAATGGCCTGTTACTAAACGAATTAAGCTAAAAAATGCTTCCTACTTATTTGACAATAATGTAAAGCCTGACTGCCATTATAGACCTAAACCACTCTCATTGGTTAAAGTCAATATTAGTAATGTCCCTTTTATTTTATTAGTAGCATAATTTTGGGTTTGACTATCCTGCCTTTTTAAGGAAAGTATGAAAATGAAAATAAAATTTCCTTTCAGATATTTAAGGAAGTTCTTTCCTATAATCTAACATTTTCCTGCTTTGATCATTCCATTATGAAATTCCTCCGTTTTTAAGTAGACTAAAGTTTTAGCCTGATTGTGGTTATAAATAAGCATTATAAAAAAAGAAATATGAGCGAAAATTAAAAAAAAAAACACATGCAAGCAAAAAATAACAAACAGGTAATTATTACCCACTGACCATTTGTCTTTCCAGCTTTAGCTTCTAACTATATTCAAAGGTTAAGACTGCTATTCGGACCTCTTTTATGAGCTGAACATGGATGCAATCATAAGACCCACATGAGCAGGTAAGGTCCTCCCCCTTTACCTCCCATCCTAAATTATATTTAGAGTTTAATGTCTCTTCTGCCTCAGCTTACCCATGAGTAATTTCTCATACTAGGATCAATTATGTCTTAGAAAATCATATAAATTAATGATTTCATGCCCTAATGCCCACTCATATGACTGTATGTATTATTATATGTATAGAAGATATCAGTGTCTATGTATAAAAAGTACCCCTCTACTTGATTAATTAGCATAATGCAATATTTTGAACATGGATTGGATACTGTCTCCAGAATTTTAGAGCCAAAGGCTTACTAGGCACAAGGAAATATTACTAAGTATAGCTAGAATTTTAAAAATACATCATTTTTCTTTAAAGAAATAAAAAAGCCTTTAATTTCTCCTATGTTAAAAACTAAAATTGCAATTGAATAAGTACCATTACTTCACAAATTTTAAAATTTAACCTTAAGGAGTGGGATACTAGATATTGAAAGAAGAGGGGAAAAGCCAAGAGCGAATAGAAGCCCAATAAGAAGAGTGATTGCATCAGACAGGGTCAAGTCAGGAGGTAGAAACTACACCAATAACTTGAACGGGGGAAAGTAAATAGCAAGGATTGTTAATTAGTAGAATGTGAACAATTAGTGAAGGGGATAAAGAGGATTTCGTGGGTGTAGAAGTAGCAAATAAGTAACGTTGATCCTATCATACCTCTAAGGCTAAGGAAAAGTATATAAGGAAGGAATTTGTGACCTTAGGGGAAGGGACAGATTCAGAAGCTGGCATTTGAACCTTTTTGGAAAGAGTGGGGTTGTCCAAGGTCACTCAGGCTGTTGTGGCAAGTAAGCTTGCTGGAAGGTAAAGACTAATCTTCCAAGTAGTGGAGAAATTTGTCCAAAGACTTGAATTGAAGCTGCCTTAGGGCAATAGCCCATCATGTGCCAATGGAACCCATCAGAGTAATGTAAAAACAGAATAACCCCTTCATTTTGCCCTGGTTTTAAAATGTCTCTCCAGTTTTCTTTCTTGACAAAGCTTAACATCAACTTCAGTTGTCCAAGAAGTAGTGTCTTGGTTCAGTATCACAATTCAGGGAAGAAAAGATCAGTCTGTTGATAAAATTCAGTAAACTAATAACTATCACATTCCACATGAATAGTCATTCATATTCCCTATAATTCCTTAAAACTAGGACAAAATCCTTCATTTTTCTAATATGGTAAGAATGATGTTTTGTACAAGGGATGAAGTTCTCACCCTCCTTCATCATGAGGAAACCCTAGGTCCCAATTTTCATTGCATCTGTCACTAGCTACATTAGGTACCTCAAATCCAGTCACCATCCCACTGAATATTTGTTGCCTAAAGAAAAAATTGTAAGACAAACCTCCAATAATGTTTACACAAAATAGCAAGAGGAGAGAGAGATGAACTTAGGTAATATGTGGATATAAAGAAATATATGTGCATAATAGGAAAAGAAAATGTATGTATAGTTACCACTATCCTCACTTCTGTGAGATTGTATTAACCTAGTCAGCATTTCATTTGCCTTCAGCCAGACTATTAGCTAGTTGAAATTCTTTACCTGGTGAGGTAACTCAAACACTTCATTTCTCAAAGATTTCAGTGCTCAATAGCCCTGTTTTCTTTGTTTACACTGGTTTCCCAATTGCCTTTACTATTTGCTTTGAAAATCCCAATTTTCCCTAGAACTCTTCTTAAAGACTGAGGAGTTCCAAGACCTAGATAATTCTGAATATGCTGTTACTCATCTTTTTAGAAAGTATTTCTAAATTTATCATTTTTAGAACTTTCTATATTTTCTTTGAGTCTACATTATAAAATCTTCATAGTAATTTCATTTGTCCATAATTAAATTATAGTTTCAGTTGTTTCTACACCTTATTTTATAAATTGTCCTTCTTGCTGTTGAATTTTCAAATAATGTAACAATCAAAATTTGCATGAGATAGTTTGGTCTCATGCTAAGTCATCTCTGATTGGTACAAGAAGAATAACTCAGTTGTTATAATGAACAGATTGTCAGTCCCTTGGAAGACACATGGCAGATAAGGTTACTCGATTATATCTAAATGAGACATTCTGTTCCAAAAACTGGAATTTGATCTCTAGCCTTTCAAAAAACGGGAAAAAATATTTAAAGTCTCGGGTATTTTTTCATTGTTAACTAGACATTAACATTTTTTATAATGTAATTCCAACCATGTGTAATAGTTTTAGCTCCTCCACATCCCATAGGTATGACATTTTGGTAAGAAAGATGTATTTTTAACACACACACACATATAAATATTTTGTATATGTTTTATTATATTCCACATATGCTTTCTTAATTATACTCTCTTCTATTTTCACTTCTGTTAAAAAATGAAAACGTTTTAGGAATTCAGGGAGGCCTAACTACTTGAAAGTGATGTTTTGATTGTATCTTTTACAGATTCTTTCCAAAATAAAAATCTATTAAAACTTGATTATTTTAGGTCTATTCTTTTAGCGACTTGTCTAACCCTAGTTATTCTAATCAATATTAATGATGACTATTTACAGGAGAATTGCATGCAACCTTGCTTTTCATGCAACATGATTAAATAGACTCTTATCTGCATGGGTGAAAGCAGTTTTGCCCTGTTTTTATATCTAAGCCTACTTGGCATCTCACCTCACTAGACGTTCAAGAAATATATACAATATAACATCATGTTTTGCTACACCATCATGGTGTATTTAGTTTACTGAAGTGATTTTATTTATTTTTCCACTGTGATACAAAACTTATGTTCCAATAAGGTGACCGGGTATTCCCATAAATAGTTGTTTTACTGGTGAGAGAATAAAGATGTGATTCTTTTGGAGTTATTTGGACTTTGGACACACATTGCTTAGTAACACCAGCTGAGAATCTTACAAATGTTTGCAAAGCACAGTAAGGACCATAGAAAATTTTAGGAGGGTATGAGTGAAAATTCACTTACATATCTTACTGAACTTGACTCAATAGCATCTTTACTTCTAAGCGGATAAAACATGAGTAGATAAAAATAAGTGCAATGTTGATCAGTTATAAATGTCTTGAGAGCAGTGAGCACCACATAGGAGAATACTTCTATAAAGAGCTTGTCCAGAGAAAGTTAACTTACCAAATGTTTCTAGTAAATTTCTAATCAGAATTAAAGTTCAGTTCTTATATTCAGACGGTTTTGCAAACTGTACATGTGAGGCATGTATTTGCATCAAGTGCTTATATTTGCAACAAAGAAATTATTAAGAAAAAATGTTTTCAATTATCAGACTAAAAAGAAAATTAGGTAGCCCCTAAAGACACAGAAAAAGCTTTTACAGCCTTACCTTTATGAATACTTGAGATAAGCTGAATCTAAATATTCACATGTGAGATTTCTGGGTCAAATGGAGGTCAAATTTAAGTTCCTTGAGGTACCTTCATATAATTCTCCATGGAGGTTGTAGTAGTTTGCACTCCCACCAACAGTGTATAAGAGTTCCTTTCTCTCTGCATCCACACCAGCATCTGTTTCTTTTGGACTTAATAATACAAGCCATTCTAAAAAAGATTATTATGTAAAAAGGTTATATGCACACAAATGTTTATAGAGGCACAATTAACAATTACAAAGATGTGGAAACAACCCAAGTGCCCACCAATACATGAATGCATTAATAAAATGTGGTATATGCATACTATGGAATATTACTCAGGCATAAAGAAAATGGTAATCTAGTACCTTTTCTGATAACCTGGGTGAAATTGGAGACAGTTTATAGATATCTATAGATAAATAAGTATATAATAGCATACTAAATTATACATTTGTCTCTATCATACATGTCTACATAGAAATTTATTGCTATATGCATATTTACACTTATTTTACAAATAAGACGTACATTGCAAGTTATAACCCAAGTTGCTGACCTGAGTTTTAAAAACTACAATCTTTCATCCAAGGTGATAACAATATATCAAGATAAAAATGAATTTTTCTTTCCATTCCTTTAAAATTCCTTGATGGCACTGACTGAGAAGATTTTGTATGCCAATTACGATATGTCTCCTATACGTATCCTTTATATTTTCATGAAACAATATAAAATAATATGTATAACAGTGCCTTTTAATTGTAATTTTTACAATGTAAATTGTCTTTAAGAAATGGAGAATTAGTGCCACATACAATATTATTTGTTTGCAAAAAATGAACAAGATGATAAAAGATTTAAATATAAGATGTGAAATGATAAAACTTTTAGAAGAAAATGTAGGAAAACTTTTGATGATAAAGATTAAAAAAGAGAAAAGATTCTCTTAATGATTTTGGACTGGGGAAAAGATTTTTATGACAAAGACTTCAGCAGCCATCACAACAACAAATTAACAAATAGGACTTAATTAAACTGAAAATATTCTGTATAGCTAAGGAAACAACAACCCAAGCAAACTGATAACTTTCAGAATGGGAAAAGATATTGGCATGTTATGAATCAGACAAAAACTTGATAACTAGGATCTACAGAGAACTCAAATTAATCAACAAAAAAAGACCCAATAATCCCATGTATCACTGGGCAAGACTGATGAATAGAACCTTTTCTAAAGGAGACAGATTAATAGCTAACAAACATGAAAAAGTGCTCATCATCCCAAATGATTAGAAAAATGCAAATCAAAACCACTCTCAGATATCACCTAACCCCGGTGAGAATGGCCCACATCACAAAATCTCAAAGCTGCAGATGCTGGTGTAGATGTGGAGAGAAGGGAACACTTGGACTGCAAACTAATGAAGGTTTTTGGAAGGAAGTTGGAAAATCCTCAAAGAAATCAGATTAGACCTCCCATTTGATCCTGCAATCCCATTACTAGGCATCTACCCAGAAGAAAAAAAAAATCATTTTATCATAAGAACATTTGCACTAGACTTTTATTGCAGCTCAATTTACAATAGCCAAACTGTGGAAACAACCAAAATGCCCACCGACCCAGGAATGGATTAATAAGCTGTCGTATAGATATACCATGGAATACCATTCAGCCATTTAAAAAGATGGAAACTTTACATCTTTTGTATTAACCTGGATCGGGATGGAATACATTCTGCTTAGTAAATCATCACAAGAATGGAGAAGCAAGAATCTAATGTACTCTATTCTAATATGAAGCAGTAGATGATCTAATACATACCCACTTAAGAGAAAAATTCAAATGAATTCAAAGCGGGGGTCAGGGGAAGAAGGGAGTGAAAAGAGGGAAGGGGGAGAGGAATGGGGATGATGCCACTTCATGGGCACAATGTTAGCGTGTATGGCACACCACTTGGGGGTGGGGACACAATTATGAGGGACTTTACCTAACAAATGTAAGCACTAGTTCTTTGTACCCTCAATTAACCTGAAATAATAAAAATAAAAAAGAAATAAAACAATGAACAAAATTTTGTTCAATGATATGAACCTTCTCACAGTTTGTTAGCCCTCTCCTGTCTTTCATTTCAATAGGTGACACATTTTGCTTTCAGTGATGAACTGACTTAATCAAAAGACCCACTGTGAATTTAAATACTTCAATATATTCACAAATTTTCTACTTCTTCTGCTTCAAAAAAGTGGTGATAAAACATGGTATGAAGTTTAGCTCTGGCTGTGTTTGGGACATGACTGTTATAGAGCCCAGAAGAAAAATTCACCTCTATTGGGGCAGAGTGTTTATGCCATGAACATAATGACATCAGTTAGTAATATTCCTGTTAGCTTTAACATACCCTCCCACATTAACCACTAACAAATAAACATTATCTTACAGGTCATTAAGTGTTTGATATCCATTGGAGTCAAAATAACCATGGCACTTGTCATTTTTTTTCTATTTTTAAGTTATTTTTTCAGACCTAGGTTCAACACTTTTATGAAAAAGAGCTATAGATTTTAAGAACGTGTTATTAAAAAGGAAAAATAAATCAAAACAAGGTGATATTGGTAATGAATGTATTTTACCACCATGTTTGAAAATAAGACTTTATATGTCCTTCTTATAGAAAAAGCAACGGTATCAAGTAGGGGAAAGAATGCTAAACATTAAAATTGGCAAAAACCTGGTATTTGACTGAGAGTTCTCACTCATTCCTAAGTACATAAGTAGTTACTGGTCATTCTGTTAAAAGGTGTTGATATCAACAAATAAATTGCATATCAACTAAACAGAAGAAAGCAAGAAATCCCTCCAGCAAAGATGTTCGTTCTTAAATGCAAAGGATAGAGGGGAATCTGGCAATGTGGGGATTGCTTTTGTTTGTATATTTTTTTGTTTTGTTTTACAAAACTGTTTAGCCACAATACCGTTATTCTTTCATTAAAACTTGTAGTAGAAATCCAACTTCAGTTTAAAGTTGAGAAAACAAGGGATTTGAACTGATTCCTCATTCCCTCATAATGATTATGCTGCATTTTTTGCTAGTGCTGAGATGATAATAAAGAGGTGAATGGAAGTGAAAGAAGAAAGAAGTCAGAGAAGAGAAAAGGAAGATGTGATAGAAAGGCACTTGAAGAGAGTTAACATTAATGTTGATAAGAAGACCAACGTTTTTCAGCTTTTTTTTTTCTTTTGAGGCAGAGTCTCACTCTGTCACACGGCCTAAGCCAAGCTCACAGCCACGTCAAACTCGATGCACAAGTGATCCTCTTGCCTCAGCCTCCTGAGAGGCTGCTACAGCAGGCACCTGCCAGGACACCCGGCTAGTTATTCTATTTTTAGTAGAGACAGGGTCTGGGCTCTTGCTCACACTGGTCTGCAACTCCTGAGCTCAAGCAGCCCACCTTGGCTTTCCAGAATGCTAGAATTACAGGTATGAGCCACTGCTCCTAGGTGGTTTTAGGTTGATTTTGTCAACTTTGTCCTGCCCTAACTTAGAAAAGGATAAATCGAATGAGAATATTAGCTCTGTATCTCCACTTGTTAGCACAGTAAAGACCCAGAACCTTTCCTGGCACCTCCTGCTAAGGCTATCCAAATTCCGTATGGTATTGTACAGGTTAGGTATGAGATTAAATCTCAGGGAACAGGTAAAAACATTGGTAGATCACACTAGTCCTTTTTTTTTTGAGGCAGAGTTTCACTCTGCAGCCTAGAGTGCCATAAGCATTCTAGCTCACAGCAACCTCTTGCCTCAGCCTCCTGAGTAGCACCACTACACCTACTAGTTTTCTTATTTTTAGTAGAGATGGGATCTCACTTTTTCTCTGGCTGATTTCAAACTTCTAAGCTCAAGCGATCTACTTGCCTTGACCTCCTGGAGTGCTAGGATCACAGGCATGAGCCACCAGCCCAGATGATCAACTATGTTGCTCAGGCATTTTATGCTTTCTCATTTGGTTCATAATGACCTCATTTCCACTTATCCAAAATTCAGACGTGGAATATCATATTTAGAAAACACGTGCACTATAAATTGGGGAAAATGTCTACTTCTAGACCTGTGGTAATATTATGTAAAATGGAAGGAAATATAAATACCTGACCCATATTGTGGGAAGGTATAATAATAATAGAGTAGACACATAGTTTTGATTTTCTACTTTAAGATCTCTTCTAAAAACATATAAACAAAACAAAAAATTAAAAGAGATTGGAAAAGACTTGGTGTACCTAAAACAAAATCAATCTATATTTATAATTAGATTTTTACTTTTCTTATTGGTAATACTCAGATTATTATTGTTATCTTTATTACTAACTGAAGCTAAAAGTCATATGACTCATTGATGCTTTAAGATTTCTTTTAACAAGGCTCTGGTTTATGTTTCTGTGAATAGGCCTATTTATTCACAACAATATTTTGACCCTGCAACCTATAATGTGGATCTGGTTACTGGCTGCTATGGCTGGTGGTGAAGCAATTTGAATAAATATTATTCATAGGTCACTAAGCGAATGGATGAACCAAAGAGGGTTATTGTGCAATCATATCTGTGGTGGTACTTGCGTTCTTCAGCCTTCATTCCTGAGTGCACATGTGGTTAAGGCACTAACACTTTAAAATTTTTTTAATTTACTTTCTGTGATAATGAATTGGATAACCTCTTTTCTGTTTTTATGGGCTCTTTAAGAAAGTTTACCACTGATTTTGCTAAGTTGTTTTATTCAGTGGACCTCAGTGCCACCCACAAAACCACAAGATCCTTACCTCGTATTTCAAACTCTGGTGATTTCAACCACCTGTGTCAATTATAATAAACGTACCCGTCACCTCCCTTTTCTGTGTTGTCTGAAACCTCCTAGGGTGCTGCACAATGGAATGCAGATATTTAATTCATTTATATCTATTTTTATCTGAAGTATTTAATATTGTATAAGAATAGATTATGTCAATAAAATATCAAAATATACATTCATATGTGTGTATTCAGCTATGGTGACTAATGAACATATTAATTGTAATACTAAGGAGAATGACATTAATTCCAATAACATTTAAAAGTTAAAAATTAAGATTGTAGTTCATGACTAATGTCTGAGCAGTGAAGTAGATTTATTTTATAAAATAGAAAAGAAAACTCAGTCTTCAGTAGGTTTGATTATTTTACAGTTAAATGATAAATTAAAGAATAAGCTACATGTACAAGAAGGGATGTTATTTGTAAAAATTAAATAACATGTTATTTACTGCAGCTTAGTAGATAGAGTTTAGGAACTCTTTACTACTGAAAGAAATAAGTTTCTTATGAGAAGAACCATCAGTCTATATGGAGAGCAATTAAAAATGTATTTGTTTCATTTTTACTTGACTCATGATGTGCTTGGACCTTCTACTGAGCTAAGTGTTATGTGTCCTTTAAATCCAAATACTAGACAGTTTTCTGTTACAAACCATTGATGGCTTATATATGAGGAGGCTTGCTTTAATTCCATATCTTTATCTTCATATGCATCAATAGTGAATTGGTTAATGTTTCTTAGATAATCATTAATTATATTCTAGTCAGTCCATTTGACACTAACAGCAATACCATTCAATTTATTACTGTCTCTTCAGGCAATGTTCTATAGATGTGTTGACCTATAAAGGGCATGTAGAACAATGTATAATAGAGCAGCCGAAAGAAATGGAGGGTCCTAAGCAGTTTGTTTCCATGAACTTTGCCTTGGATTTTCCTTTCATTTTCGTTTCTATTGCTGAAGTCCCATATCTGGTAAAATACTTAGAAAGAATCATGTAGCAACATTACTGTTATTACTTGTGGGGAGAGATTTCCCCAAGTCATAATAATAGCTTGAATATCTACACAAACTCCCAGCAGATATACACAATCCCTACAGCATTGTCCTTATAGTACCATAATAATCTCATTCTATCATTGAATGTATTTCTTTAGGTTTATTCCCAAAGTATCACATCTTGAGAGCATAGTTTTTTTGTATTTAGTTACTGGGTCTGGAGTAAAGAAGGGCTAACTTCCCTAAGTAGAGAGCATTGTTTTAAGCTTACTAAAATCAAATGTATTGCTTAATAATGCAAATGAACCATGAAAAACATAAAATAGATGCCTGGTATGAACACTTCAATTTAGAAAGTAAAAACAAATAATCAACAATAATTGACAATGCATGTGGAAAGCTAGATAATATCCCAAATACATATTTAATGACTGATTTATTGATTGGTTTATGTAATAATGATAATTAGGGATTTAATTTGAAAATACATGAGCATACATAAAAATAGATTGATTTTATAATGGCTTCCTTATAAGATAAATCATTATTCTTCAGCAATATTTTTATTGATACTTACTTTCTATTGTATAAATATAAATATATTGATCTAACATGGCATGATATACTTTTAGAAGTTTTACTAACTAGTATTCTGAATTATAATTACTACAGTTAATTTTTATTAATAAGTACCAACTGAGAAATGAATTATCAAGTTTTGTTTTGCAATCTATGGCTTATGGTTGGTGAGTACATTGTTTGTTTTTAAGTTTACTATGAAGGAATTTCTCCCATCATTGTCCACACTGGCAATGTTTTAGCTAATTTTTCTAGTGTTCCAGAGACCCAAATTTGTATTAGTTCTGTATTTGACACATTTTTGTTTAGGAAATACTGGGATGTAGTTAATTCTTCCACGGTAAGGATAGATTGTCTTTCAAAGGGTTTGTATTAGTTTCCTACTATTGTAAAAATCTCTACCACAAAATTTTTGGTTTAAACAGGATGAATTTATCAACTACCAGTTTCTGAGACCAGAAATCTGAAATCAATCTCACTGGGCTGGCATCAAATTATTGCCAGGGCTTCATTCCTTCCAATTACTCAGAGGAGAATTAATTCTCTTTCTTTTTCCAGCTTTTATTTATTATCTTATCATCCTCTTCTAAGGTGAGTTCTGGATGACTATACCAGTTAAAGAAAGCAGCCTGGAGAATAAGTTTGTAAGGCAGATAGGGCACAAAGGCTGCAGTCCTTAGACAAGCCCTGTGGCTGTGCTGACTTGCGACCAGCTCATGACTTAATGAGACATCATCAAGGGAGCCAAATGAGTATATTGTGACTCCTCCCCAAACTCCAGGCCATGAAGCTTGAGAAGAATCTTGTCTTCTTTTACTGTGGGGTAAGAAAGAAAAGAGCACAAAGGACATTGTCTTCCAACTTAGGTAACAGCTCAGCCACAATAAGATAAAGTACTAAGCAGACTCCTGAAGCCTCCCATTCTAGGTCTTAGTTCCTGGATGACATTTCTGGACCCAACCTGGGCCAGAAGGAAACCTGCTTCCCTGAGGGATGGATGCAGCCCTGTCAGGATTCACCACCTGATGTTTAAGGAGCCTTGAATTTGAATGAAAATTGTTAGTAGCTAGGCATTAGTTAACATAGGCTTTGAGTGAAACTGGACTGGCTTCTGGTGTGGAGCACTACCAGCTGTGGTGGCTACAAGGAAATACTCATGTCACTCCTCTTCCAACTCAGCAACTAAGCCCAGAAAGTGAGGGAAGAGAATAAAAGATTTTGCCTAGCAATTCAGGAAATTCTCCTATATATTATCCAAGGCCACAAGGCAGTTCCATAAGGAATCTGCAAGAATCACAGAATTATTGGGCTTAGGGTACCCCCAGTGTTGACGTGGCAGAAGTGACCAAACATTTACATCACAATATTCAATTCCTTTTAAATATTTGGAACACCTTCTCAAGAAGAATAGGATTCAAGCCCAAACCATGAAGAGTAGAATAAATACTTAAGTCTTCAACACCCAGAATTGACAAACATCCACAAACACCAAGAACATCATGTTAAATATGAACTCATCAAATGAACTAAATGGCCTAAATGTCAGCATCAGTGAGCAGCCAGGTGTGAGGCAGACATGTGACCTTGCACAAAAAGAATTCATAATAGCTGTTTTGAAGAAACTCAATGAACTTCAAAACAACACAGAGAAAGAATTCAGAAGGTTATTAGAGAAAGTTGATAAATTGAAAAAGTAATAGAAAATGACAAGGGATTCTACAACTGAAAAAATTTAATTGCTAAACTAAAAAATGCATCAGAGTCTCTCAACAGCAGAATTGATAAAGCTGAAGAAAGAATTAGTGAGCATAAAGATAGGTTTTTAGAAAATTTATAGTCAGAAGAGAAAAATAAAAAAAAGAAGAATGACACCTCCCTAAAAGATCTAAAAAAATTCTCAAAGTTCAAATCTAAGAATATTGGCCTTAGAGAAAAATTGAAAGAGGGATTATAAAAAAAAATCCTCCTTATAACATTTCAGAAAAATTGAGGAGGAAACGACATTCCAAAACTCATTGCACAAGCCTGTATCATGCTGATAGAAAAATGATATAAGGACACAACATAGTAGTAGAAGATCTAGCTATAGCAATGAGACCACAGAAAAAAAATAAAGGACATCCAAATTGGAAAGGATGAAGTTAAATTATCCTTTTTTTGCAGATGATATCATCTTATCTCTTGAGAAAACTAAAGCCCCACAAAAACTATCACAACTGATAAACAAATTCAGTTTGTTTCTATGTTTGTTCTTATCAATTCTCTGTTGATCTAAAATCAACACAAAAGTCAGTAGCATTTCTATGCGTAACAGTAAACTATCTGAAAAAGAATCCGAAGAAGTGAACTCATTTGCAATAGCTACAAATAAAATAAACTACATAAAAATAAATATAACTAAAAAAGTGAAAGGGCTATACAATGAAAACTATAAAATATTGACTAAATAAACTAAAGAAGATACCAGAAAAATGGAAAGACACAATATAAAGGATCAATGACACCAAAAGTTAGTACTTGGTAAAGATAAAAAAATGAACAAATCTTGGCTTAGCACCTATGGCTCAATCAGCTAAGGTGCCAGCCACATATACCTGACCTGGTGGGTTCGAATTCAGCCCAGGCCCACTAAATAACAAGGACAGCTCCAACCAAAAAATAGCCAGGTGTTGTGGCTGGTGCCTGTAGTCCCAGCTACTTGGGAGGTGGAGGCAGGAGAATCGCTTTAGCCCATGAGTTGGAGGTTGCTATGAGCTGTGATGCCATGGCACTCTACCCAGGGCAACAGCTTGAGGCAATGTCTAAAAAAAAAAAAATTAACAAATCTCTTTCTAGATTAAGCAGAAATATAAAATAACCAAATAAACTTAATCATAAATGAAAAGGAAGGCATTACAACTGATACCACATAAATACAAAATATCATCTGTGAATACTATAAAAATTTCTACACGTATTAAACCTGAAATGAAGAGGAAATAGACAAATTTCTTGAAATATACAGCCTTCGAAGACTCAATCAGGAAGGAATACAACTTCTGAACAGAACATTAAATGAGCAACATAATTGAAATAGCAATAAAATCTAACACTAAAAAGCTCCAGACCAGATGGATTCACAGCTGAATTTTGCCAGACCTACAAATAAGAGCTAGTACCTATACTGCAGAAATTATTCCATAACACCAAGAAGGAGGGAATCCTCTTCAGCTAATTATTTGAAGCTACTATCGCTCTGATATCAAAGTCAGGAAGGAACACAACAAAAGAGAAAACTATAGTCCAATATTTTTAATGACTACAGATGCAAAAATCTTCAGTAAAATACTAGCAAATGAAATTCAACAGCACATTGAAAAATAATCCACTATGGCCAAGTGGGCTTCATCCCAGGGATATAAGGTTGATTCAATGTACATAAATCAATAAATATGACTCACTGCAGAAACAGAAGAGACCATATGATCTCACTGCAGAGACCGTATGATCATCTCTGCGGGTACACAAAAAGCATTCAACAAGATCTAGCACTCATTCATGATAAAAACCCATCACAAATTAAGCATAGAGGGAATATATCTCATGATTATAAAAGCCTTGTATGACAAACCCACAGACACCATCTTATCAAATGAGAAAATGTTGAAAGCATTCCCACTAAGAACTGGACCAGACAAAAGGGCCCACTGTCACCTCTTCTATTCAATACAGTGCTAGAAGTCCTACCTGAAGCAATCAGAGAAAGAAATAAAGAGTATTGAGATCAGGGAAAAGAAGGAGAACTATCACTTTTTGCTGGGGATATGATTTTATATCTAAAAAACTTCAAAGATTCTGCTAAGAGACTCCTGGAATTGATAAATTCAGCAAGGTCTCAATGTACACAAATTAGTACTGTTCCTACATACCCATAACAGTCAAGCTGAAAGTCAAGTCAAAGACTCAATGCCATTCACAATAGCTACAAAGAAAATAAACTACCTAGGAATAGACTTAACCAAGGAGGTGAAAGATCTCTAAAACGTCAACTATGAAACAGTGAGGAAAGAAATTGCAGATACACAAACAAATGGGAAAGCATATCATGCTCATGGATCATTAGAATCAACCTGGTTAAATGTCCAAATTACCCAAAGTCACTTCCAGAGTCAATGTAATCCCTATTAAAATATGCATGTCATATTTCACAGATCAAGAAAAAATAATTCTTTGCTTCATTTGGAAACAGAAAAGTGGCCAAATACCGACAGCAGTCATAGGCAGAAGGAGCAAATCCAGAAGCATCACTGCAAGGATATAGTAACCTAAACAGCAAGGTTGGCATAAAAGTAGACACAAAGACCAATAGAACATAACAAAGAACTCAGATATGAAACCACCCACATATAGCTAACAGATCTTTGACAAAACATTATACACTGAGGAAAAGAATCCTTGTTCAGTAAGTGCAGGGAAAATTGGATAGCCACATCCATAAGATTGAAATGGGATCCATAACTCTTCCCACTCACAAAAATTAATTTGAGATGGCTAAATGATATAAATGTAAGACATGAAACCATATTTATTCTAGAAGAAAATGTTGGAAAATCTCTTTTAGTTATCTGTCTACACAAAGAATTTAGAAGAAGAACCCAAGGGCAATCACAGAAACAACAAAATAAATGAATGGATCTTGATTAAATTAAAAGCTTCTGCCAAGAAAACAATTGACAGAGAAAATAGACAACCTACAAGATGGGAGAATATATTCATATGCTGTATCTGATAAAGGGCTAATATCCAGAATCTACAAAGAACTCAAGTCAGCAAGGAAAAGAGCAAACAACCTCATTAAAAAGTGGGTAAATACATGAACAGAACCTTTCAAAAGAAGATAGATAAATAGCCAATAAGCATATAACTAAATCTCACTAATTATCAGGAAAATGCAAATTAAAACCACACTAAACTATCCCCTTCCCTTAGTTTGAATGGCTTTTATTAAAAAGTCTAACAACAATAGATGCTGGCATGATGCAGAGAGAAAGGAAGGTTTATACACTGTTGGCGGGACTCAGAATTGGCATAAATAAAATCTCTATGGAGAACAGTATGGTTATTCCCAAAAGAACTAAAATTAGATCTATCATTTAACCTAGTAATCTCACCACTGGGTATTTACCCCGAAGGAGGAGGAATAGTCACCTTATTAAAAAGACACCTACACTTGCATGTTTATTGCAGCACAATTCACAGTTGCAAAAATGGGAATCAACCCAAGTGGCCAACAGTTCATGATTGGATTAACAAAATATGGCATATGTAAACTATGAAATACTACTCAGCCTTGAAGAAGTATGAATTAAGGCCTTTTGCAACAATTTGTATAATTGGGAGACCATTATCCTAGGTTAAATATCAAAAGAATAGAAAAAGAAAACACCACATGTACTTGCTCTTAAGCTAGAAATAATCAATGAGCACAGGTATGTACAGAGGGAAGCAAAACTTAGTGGAAATCCAGCAGGATGGTAGAGGTAGGGGGTGGGCAAAAACCTCCCTAATGGGGGTACAATGAACATTGTGTGATGGGGACCCAATCCTGACTCAAACATAATAAAACTGATACATGTAACCCAAAACATTTGTACTCCTGTAATATTTTACAATAAAAGACATCAAAAGTATTTTTGAAAAAGAAACAAACACAACTTACAACTTTACATTTAAAGATAATTTGTGATGTAATAATACAACTGTCAAGTTTAAAACAACTCATGAAAATTTTTCTAAGGGGAGTTGTGAAATAAAGTAAAAATCACTTAGGGTCGGAGGTTAAAATTTGAGGTCATGTCAACAAAGTTTTGGAGGTGATTAGAAAGAAGGTGAACACCATAGTAACATGAATTAGTTTGAGTTAAGGTGAGAGTCTTTCATATGCACAGTATCTATACAAAGGCTGTGCAGAAACTCTTCAGACATCATTAATATAATTTTTCATCTTATGTGGCTGGATATTTTCTGGACAACCCTCTTCTCTTATATATGTAACACATGTATAAAACATTATTGTTAGGATTATATATCTATTTAAAAAGCCATATTTAAATATAGCATTGAAATATTTTGAGGCAACCATTTAAATAGTAGATTAGTCAGCCTCAACTTAAGAAAAAGGATCATTTAAAAATAGAATTATAAATATTTTCTTCAGTTTTTTCCTTCTTTATGTTCTTGGAGAGTGACTTTTTTGTTCTTATAATAAACAGGCTGTAAAATGCCAAGATGTAATGGCCTATATAGAGGTGTTTGTATTTTCGTTTCATTTTTATACAATTCAAGTGTCCATGGTTTTAAATCTTCATTTCTTTCACCCTCACAAAGTAGAGAGAATATCGTAGATTTACCAAGGGTCTGAACTTCAAATCCATTTTTAAATGTTATCCAAATAAATTAAAATGCAGGACTAATACATGTGTGAGGTGGGAAACATGATTATTTGTACTGTGAGATACTCCACTTACTGTAATCTGTGAATGTGTGTTCAGGGAACCCAAGGCATTTTCTGGACCCCGGGCCTCTCTTATTTTAACAGATATTTTGAGCCTTTGTTTATTTTATAGCATTAGGGAAATATTCATGTTTGTCTAGAAAAGTGAAATGTTGCCATGTAATGTCAGAGAATGAATAATTCCATTACAACAAAATTGAGCTGTATTTTAGAAAGAATGAAACCTCTTTGTAGAAGAACATGTAAAATTAATGAAGATCAATAGAATTAAAAAAAAAAAACTCTCTCACTATGTCTCCTCTCTGAGTTTTGTATTTTTGGCTGGTGCTTGAGAAAGAAAGCAAAATAGGAGGAAATTACAGACGACTTCTTGGCTGCTCTACATTTCATAAGATGCTTTTTCATTTTCACATTAAGAGAATTGATTAGTACCTATGCCTTAATTTGTCTGGAACAATATACTATTTAATGCTAAAAGGACTTTGAGCAGTATGTAATATAATCTGAAGCATAAGTCTGGCTCTGCAGCTGTATTGCTTTGTACTGTGAATTATTTATTTGATCCCTTTAGACCAAAGTTCCCCATGTGAGAAACTAGAGGGCTAGACCCAAATCAGTTCCAGCATTTTTGTTAGCTATGGTCTCTCAAGTGAATACTTTTAGTGACTATATCAACTTTTTCCATTTCTTTTTAGCCATTGTGCCACATTTTCATTTTCGATGGTTTCATTCATCTGGTATTTTGTGAGCTTTTATACTGATTTATTTGGAAACTTACAGAACATTTGCAGAAATAAATAATACAAGAAACTCCTGGATATCATTTATCCAGATCAGCCGATTATCAGTGTCTTGCACCACTCCCTCTCATCCTTTCTCTCTCCGTATGTGTGTAAGTCCCTCTGTGCCCCCCGCCCCATGTATGCGTATTGCTTTTCTGAAACTTCTGAGAATAATTTGAAGACTTCCTTTTAATAGAACAATGGTATTCTTTTCAGGTAATTTAATCTTGATAAAATACTACTATCTAATCTATAGTTCATATTTAAATTTCACGGATTACCACAATCAAGTACCTCATGGCTATTTTCTTCCCCCTAGTGAGGTCTACATTTGAATCCAGATTCTTGTAGACATTGGATAGTTGTATATTTTTAGCTTTCTTTCATCATAAAGAACTTTTCTTTGTGTTTAACTTTGAACATTTTTAGGGATGTAGGGACGATATCTTGAAGACTCTTCCTCCTCAGTGATTGTCTAATCTTTGCTGGAATATTACATCACAGTCAGCGTATAGAAGAAAGTATATGATATAGGTTTGTCTCAGTATTGGTGAGTGTTTCTTTCAACACTTGGGTATGAAGATATCCCAGGTTTCTGTATTTTTGTCTTTGTAGTTTAAAAGGTACTATGTAGGGAATATTTTATCATCCGGTGATAATTTTCTTACCGTATCAGGTCCCATTTTTATTAGTCACCTCTTTCCCATTATCCTTATTCATTTATAGCCATGTAAATTCAAGATATGTTATTTTATTCAAAGATGAAATGTAATTATCAATTATTGTTGATACTGAAATTGCCCCACATTTGGTCACTGAGGGCCCCTTCTAATTGGCAGTGGTGTCTTTCAGATGTGTCTCTATCATGCTGTTGAGCACACCTTTCTGGAAACAAGACATCCTAGGTTGATGTTATATGTTCTGCATGCTAGCCCTGGCACCAAGAATTTCTCTAAGGAGATCTGATAAATTTCAGTTAAATAATTCTACGTAGAATGCACGTTATGGATCTCATTTTGTCAGGGCACTTTCAGGGAACACGCACCCACTTCACACTAACATACAAAATTCCAAACCAACAACACAAGATACTGGAAGGTCTTTCCCTTTCCATTTTTGTATCTGTAACCCCTTTCTTCAAGGGTGAGAAATTTTGCTCCTGTTACCCTCAATACATTTGCCAATTTGCTGAAGTTAATGTTTTTCTTTTAGTGGTGAGGCACACTCAGGTCTCTTTTTTGTAAAAAGATTTTTATTGACTCCTATACCTCTTTTTATTGGGTTTGGTTGTCCTCTATATAGTCTGGAGATAAGTCCTTCTCCAAATGTATTGCTTATAAATATTGGCTCCTCTGATCAATGTCTTAATTTTCATTTGATGTAGTGTCTCTTAATAAGCAGATGGTTTCAATTGCAACAAAGTCTAATTTATTTTTTGTAAATGAATTTTTTATGTATTAAGATATCTGTATGTGCATATGTATCTACTGCTAGATCATGAAGATATTCTCCAATGTTTATTCAAGAAGCTTTAGTGTTTTAGTTTTATTTAGATATAGGATCAAGGTTAAATTAATATTTGTGATGCAAATGAGATAAGGATTAAAGCTTACTTTTAACATACAGATAATCATACTATCTATTTCTACCTACAGAATACTTCTGATACCACATATGTGAACTTTCCACACCAAACAATTCTCCAATTTTTACAATTTAATTTAATCTAACACTAACTCTCCAGAGTTAGGGCAGACTCCGCAGGTTGAAAGCTCAGACTTGCAAGACTTCCTGCTCCCACTTTCATCTTGGCTGGGTACTCCATGTACACGTACTTTTCTCAGGCTTGGCTACAAATTTGGGGTTCTCACAACCCCTTCCTCATGCTGGATAATTTGCAATTATGGCACACACAACTAGAGACTCTTTTCACATGTTTACTTACTTATTTCAGAAGATATCATAGAGGATACAAATGAAGAAGTACACAGATGAGGTCCAGACAATCCTGAGCACAGGAGCTTCTGTCTCATGGAATTGGAGTGTGCCATCCTCCTGGTATGTGGATATGTTCACCAATCTGAAAGTTCTCTGAACTCTGTAGTTTAGGGATCACTATGGGGGCTTCATCATGTTGGCATTATTAACTGTTAAACTTAATTTCCATCTATCCTCCACCTAGATGTCCAAGTTTGCCGTCATAGCTTAGTCTTTCTGTGTCACCCTATCATAATATTATGTAGGCATAATTGATTAAATCACTGTCATTTGCAAATTAATACATTCTCCAGCTTCTCTGAGGTCATGGGGTGGGACTGAAATTTTTGACCCTCTAATTACATGGTTAATTCTTATGGCAACCATCCCCCCTACCCAGAAGCTATCTAGGGGCTCAGCATGCTCTCCTCATTATCATAACCTCAGGTGTGGTTAAAAGGGGTTCATGAGGAGTAATATAGATGCTTCTCTCCTTTTTACCACTCAGGAAATTAAAAGGCTTTTAGAAAGTATGTACCAGAAATGGGAACAAAGACCAAATTTATATTTCTTATATTACTGAGAAATAATAATGAAATCCTAAGTCCTCCAATTGATGAACACATTGCCTTTTGGAGAGAAGGACTCCAGAGAAATATTAAAAAGTGAAATTCCAGCTGCAACAGAATGGGAAGTCAGACCCACCTCATTACCCCCTCTCTAGCTAACCAACATCACTCTTTTTCCCCTAAAGTTTGAACAGTAACCAACCCTTTGCAAAGACTTGCTCTATTGCTGATTATAAACAACCTTGTGACTGACCCACCCTTTTTGTGATTTGAACACAATAATCAACCATTGTTCTTTCCTTACCAGAGACTGCAAAACATGGAGTGACTCTGGCCTATCCATAGAGGGTCTCTGTGTCCTGTGCTTCACCTTTTGATGTCAAAGGCTTATCAACCCTTGGATCATACTAATGCTGCCAGTTTTTGTACATTTGATGCACAAAAGGCTTGAAGTTCAGTTGCACATGTTCATATTTCTTCTTTCATAAATATTAATGACTCCTCCTATAGCTTTTTAAATATGTGTACTTGGCTACCCTGGGAGGCATAAATTCCTGTTCTCTTTCCCTTTCCCTTTTAGTACTTGCTTTTGACTTCTGCCTGAGGTGGTTGCCCAGCCCGTAAGATGGTCACCTGCAGACTGAAATTCTTTATAAGAAATAAAGTTCTCCTTTACAAATTAATTTACCTAACAGTTGACATCATAATATAATAGACATATAATTTTTCTAACATCTTCTTGTAAATTATTAAATTTGACATTTAGGAATTTTTAAGTTAAGCAATTAAATCTTAGATTATTTTTCCTACTGACTTTCTATAGCATCTCATTTAAAAATCAAATGAATAATAAGACTCTGTCTATTCACAGATTTCTAATTTATTTGATTAAATTTTTACATTTCTATGTACCAGACCCATATTGTCTACATTTCTGAAGTCTTATAAAGTGGTTTGAGTTTAAATGGCATGCATCCTTCAACTTTCTTTCCCTTATCCAAGATGACTTTTACTACTCTGGATCATTTGCATTTGCATCTATATTTTAAAGTCTATTTTGCAATTCATATATTATAAAAAGCCTTCTGGAATTATAATGGGATTACTTTAAATCTATAAATAAATTGGTGAGAACTGATGCCTTAACAATATTGAGCTTTCTAATTCTTGACATTACTACAGCTTTCCATTTGCTTCATATATTTAGTGTGTTTGTCTTAAGCTGTTGAGCTTAAATATTTATAATAGTTGCTTTAAATTTCTTGCCTATTAATCTTAACATCTGCTTTATGTCAGTGTTGTTTTCTATTGACTGTTTCCTCCCTTGTTACAAGTCTCATTTTTCCACTGGTCACATCCATGCCTATGGCCACTAATTTTTAATGAGTATTTTTTCTTTTATTTTTTGAGGCAGAGTCTTGCTTTGTTTCCCAGGCTAGATTGCCTTAGCCTCAACCTAGCTCACAGCAACTTCAAACTCCTAGGCTCATGTGATCTTCTTGCCTCAGCCTCCCAAGTAGCTGAGACTACAGGTGCACACCACCATGACTGAATAATATTTCTATTTTTAGTAAAGATGGGTCTTGCTTTGGTCTGGCTTATCTCCAACTCCTGAGTTCTGGTGATCCTCCTGCCTTAACCTTCCAGAGAACTAGGATTATAGTTCAGAGCCACAGTGCTCAGCCTTAACATACATTCTTGAGTCTCTGTATAATGTAGGGGTATATGGGACAATTCCTGGAAGAAGGACTCAACTACAACTCAGACTTTGGGCTTTACAATACAAGCGCAAATGATATAACCAAATATATATACCCTCATATTAACCTGAGGAAAAAAAAGAATGTTGCATTTTTACTCACAGTTGGTAGATCAGATTTATCTACATGAGTATTTTAAGCTTTCTTAGGTTACATCTATGGCAGCTCTTAATATAGAGCTGAACTAGCCTTTCCCATAACATAAGTCTTTCTAGCATGGAAATTAATTGTTCTGGATGTGCAGGGAGTTTTCTTTACTCTGCTAAATGGAACTCCTGTGTCTCTCAGATTCATGTGACCTACAGAGTTTCCATTCAAGACAGAGATCATCAGCACCTGCCTCCTGCTGGGCTCTGTAGAATTTTGGCTAGTATAGGCGCACTAGTAACTCCAAAGAGCTAAGGGGATGTTATTACATTTCTGGAATTCCTTTCCTTTACAGCTTCCCTCTCTTTGATACTCTGCCCAAATTCCTGCTAACACAGCAGTTCATACTCCAGTGTCTGTTTCTCCTGCTCATGTGAATCCTGTGTTCTGTTTGGATTCAATCTCCTTGCGGCTTGTTTTGTTTGTGCTCCCATAAGGAAAGCAAAAGTAACCCTAAATCTCACCTTGAATGTTTTCTTTTTTGGAAAAGACCATAACTCTGTGCTGATAGTTACAAAATGCCTGAAAACTGATATATTTTATCTGGTATATGAATTGACTGATAGTTTCACGCTGGCTACCAAATCAAGATAAGAAGAACAATTATGCTATCTCATTTATCAAGTACTTATTTCTAATATCTATTGTTATAAATTGGGTAATGTAAAATATAATGGAAAGCAAACTGCAATATAGTTAAAATTCTATTTGTGAGAAAGCATCTGCAACTACATCAACATTATAACATTTTTAGACAGAAATATACCAAATTTCCAAAAGAACCAACCCACAACAATAGAACGAGTCAGTCTGAAAACCATTTCCAGTAATACATGTTTCCTGTGTTTCCTGATGCTTGTTCTCAAGTGATTAATCGCTTTTAAGAGGGCTCACTAATCACTGATTTTTTGAAACCCTTCAATTTTAGTGACACACACACACATATACACACACATTTCCAGATTCAAAAAACAACTTTTGAAGATTAAATTAACGTATGTACTTCACAGCTCACATAGTGTATTCATTTTACTAGGCTGATTCATCCTCTTACCAGGTAATTTAACCATAACAGGAAATCTTTTGTTAAGGTTAAATTATTTGTGCCAAGACCAATTTAAAAAGCTATTCTAAAAAGAATGGATTGGTATGCAATTGCTCTCTGAGTTAGATCATTCCATTATGTTACCACATGGAACAGGTCATAAAAAGGTCACTGGGAGAAAAGAAATTCAAGCTTCAAATGGAATTATTATTTATCCTTTTACTTTCCTAAAATTGTGGTGAACCAATGCCAACTCCCAACCAAAATGCATATAGAGAGGACAGTAATGGCAATAATACTTCTGCTGGCTCATTTTAAACCTCTCCACAAGTAGGGATATAAAAAATGGTTTCCAAGCCTGATAACATGAAGCATACATTAAAGTTAAAATAAGAATCTATGAGTTGAATCTACCAGAAGGATAGCTGTGTAATTTAAAAATTATTTGGAAGTATGCTTTGTTTGAAAGCAATTAGTGGCAAAGAAAAGCAACATATGGGTAAGACAACCAAACGCAAAATGTTTTTATGCATAGATGTTCTGTCTCTCACATTACAATATATTAATATCTATTAATAAAAGGAGGGAGGAAAAGTAATGGAGACTATCATGTATGACACAGTACTAACTATTTTAAAGGAGAATTCCTTTGTATTTCTACTTATGCTTATTATAAGTTGAAAGTATTGAAAGAAAAGGATTTTTCTTCTCATTATTATTATCCCTTTCTTTTTTTCATAGAGGAATTATTTTTTGTCTTGTGTTTTTTAAAGAGAGAAGTCGGAAGGCTGTATGACAGCAAATACAAACCAAGTTATACATAACATAGACTACTAGAACAATGTCCCTTCCAGGTTTCGTTTACTTGGCCCCAGCCTCCAACTCTATTTGGTAAAGCATTTATATTATTCATTTTTATTTGAGTTATTTTATCTGGACAGATATTATAAGCCAAATTCTAGGGAAGCACTGCTCAAAAAATAAGTTCTCCATGATTTTGTATATAATCTTTTTGTAATAAACTTGTAATGAAAGATAAAGTAATGGGGCCATGGATTGGGGAGATATTTACTAGAGGTGTCAAGCAAGTCTAGTTCTGAGCTCTGATTTCATGAATAGCAAAAGCACACTTTGAAACTTTACTTCTAGCTTTCTGTGGGTGAGTCACATGTTTCCCTCAATGTATAATCTTAATTCAAGACTTTCTGTTGAAAGGAGATAACGAAAGCATTTTATTTTTTCCTGTCATGAATTTTCCATAATTTCTTCTTTTAAATGATCCCATGCATTAGTTTTTCAGTCCCAGGAATTTTCTCAATCAGCGTATTCAAGGGAGACAAATGGGATGTGGGGTAGAATGGCCTGCTACTGTCCCCTACCTGTAACCAGGAGTGAAGGCTGATGGACAACACGAAGGATCAGGTGAGAAATTATTCCTGTCAGTAATAAAGTAGGATATTTTTAGAATTGCTCTCCAAAAGAAAAAAAATCAAGATGAAAATGGAGAAAAGATTCCAAAAGAGGGTAAAGAGCAGGCAGAAATAATAAATCCATGAAGATGAAGTTCCTGTGCCACCATCTTCTGCCGGAAGCCTTCTACCATTTACAGGAAGTAGTTCTCTCTCTGTTCACAGATTTTTCTTTCATTCATTTTATTAATTCCAGTTTGGTTCATGGTATGGCTATTTTCATGCTTCTCTCTCTGTTGGAAGGTAATGTGCTTAAAAGCTGTGTCTATATTATTAATCTTTGTGCCTCCCTTCCCATAATAGAAATCATTAGATAAAAGCAACATTAAAAACCCTGGGATTAATTCTTTTAAAGATAAAACTATTTCTTTATTATTAATATAATAGAAACCTACTGTTAGCAATGGAAAAGTTAGATCTTTAAAATGGAAAAGTGCAAAGGTAATGACTCTACCAGATTTTTTAACATCATGAACATTTAGGTATGCATTCTTCCAGATTAGGAAAAAAGAGAGGAGAGAAAGGGCTTCTTGCACACACACACATATGTGAAACCTCTCTAAAGGTTTAGTATTGAAGAAAAGAATATATATATGTATAAAGGCAAATTAAACCCCTCTTAGGTTTCTGCTTAGTTGATGCTCACCTAATCATTGCTAGACACCCTGCATATTTATTTTTTTCTGCAAATGATTTGTTCCAGGTACTCAGCAGAGCATGCACACATACATGAGTGAAGAGGTGCCGTGAAAAGGTGCCATCTGTCAAGTAAATAGGGTAATGATAATCATCATGTAGTTTGTGCTCTAAAGTAGAAAAATGGACAAAATGCTACTGCAGTAAAGCAACACAAGAATAACTTTGAATAAGTTAATGTAAAGTGGGAATCTATTGTCTCTAATCCAATCATATTGGGAGTGCTTATTTACAAGCTCCATAATCCCTATCTTTCTTTTATCCGAAAAAATATATCCAGCTTATCCAAATTAGTATTGATAACTGATTCACTCTATTTAGAGTGCAATAAATGCCAGGACTCTGATAATTGCTTTACAAATAATCTTGTTTAATATTGAAAACTACCTGTGGATTTCATGTCATCATTTCTATTGTATAGTTGAAGGTTTAAGAATCATAAATATTAAGCTCAGGATTTCTCAGGTTTTCACTAGCAACATTAAAGGACGAATCCAAATTTGCCTAGCACCAGATTTATGATCTAATCTAGGACATTAGATTGCCTCCCTAAGTAATATAAACTGCCTTATGAAGCTTCTCATATTATTTTTTGTTAAAGATCAAATTATAGATACATATCAAAGCAAATCCATTATACTTTAATTTATAATTAGTACACGGATAAACTATATATAAATTTCATACAAATAAATAATATTCAAATCATCTGTATAAGGGTATATATTAACCTATCCTCTTAATTGAGCACAAAATATTAAATAAATAAATTATCTGGACTTGAACTATTAAATATATATGATTTTAAAATGTTCCATATTGAGACTAGAATCAATAGTTAAGTATTCATGAAAAATTATTTCCATAAGCCAAGCAGTAAGTTATATACAGTCAATTCAAATGCTCCTATGCTATGTGTTTTAATATTTAACCAAGAAATGTCAGTAAATATACAATTAATGAAGTAAGAAATGATTTTGAAATTAAAGATCACATTTATGGTCAGTTCAAATGCATAAGGGAAAAAAATAGAGTGAAAATTTCTACTTTTTAAATAGAATCACAAAAACCCATAGAAATAAATTAAAAGAAATATGAATTAATAAGAAATATCAGTGATCTATTGCTTTAGCAATTAAGTGGCAAATATGAATTTTCTTACTGGTTTGGTATATAATTTTATGATGAATTATAATGAATTTCTCCAGATTAACCCCTATGTAAGCAAATGAATTAAGACTATATTATAGATAAGGAAATATAAAAAAATCAGTTGCACCAATTTCTTTTATAGAGAACACAAAAACCAAAGAGAGGAAATCTAAGCAATTAATCACAGTATTGATTTTATATATAATTGGTAGTAGACAATACACAAGTGAACAATTTAATGTAGCATAAAAACACACAAAACACTTCAAAATAAAATTTAAAAAATATTTTTAAGCCATGAAAGTTTTTGTGCCAAACACTTAAGTATAAAACATAGTATTTTTGTGCTTCAGAGAAATTGTTTTAATTGCCCACTTCCACAGAACCCACATTCTCAAAATATTTATCTACCAAACAGTAGCATACATAAACAGGCATTTATTTCCTAAGTTGATCAAATAATAAAGGATCATGTGATCAGAAATCACATTAAATTTATAAAATTTCAATTTAAATGAATTAGTCTTGATAAATCAAAAACTGTAAAATATTGAACTAGCTCACGTTTTTGATTAGTAGAATACCAGCTTCTCAAAAGACAGGCATTGTAGATGAGAAGACTGGTTTAGATCATACTTCTCAATATATAGATTAAAAAAAAAAATTGAAAATTTTAAATAAACTTTTCAAGGTAATGTGGTGAGCTAAAAGAGCTAAAACTTCCTTCCTACTTCTTAGTAGATTGTACCATTATATTACAGAACTCTTTCTTTAAAAGGCTGAGAATTTAAAGGTCGGGAAGGTGTATTTATGTCTGTGACAAACCTGTAAAATTTCTCTTAATAAAAGGCATTTATACTTTGTATCATTGTAATATTATTTTAAATAGAGTAATTTATGAATTTGAATACTAACTTGATTCAAATACAATGAAATATTTGTGTTCAGGATTTCTCCTGATTCTCTCCCTTCTAAGCATATCAATTACTTCTTCAGTGCCATACACTTGATTTAACAGTCCTTTATTTTATATGTAAAACAAATATCCAAATGTGTGGCTTTGTTAATAATTATTTCAAAGCATATAAATAGTACCAAAATTTTAATTGGCTTTGAATATTCAATCAAGACAAGTGTTCCACTTTAGTTATTACTTTAAGAAATACTATTATTATTTTAATTTAATAAAAAAAGAGTGTAATATGGTGTGGAGAATGCATTCTGTTTAGCAGTTTGTATATGAGATTGTGAATAGCCATTATGTGTCTTCTAATTTCTTTCTTTTGTGTGTTTTCTCCTTTGTGGATGAGCACCAGTGATTTTGTGTATATTGGAATCACTTATAAAAACAAGCTCTACCATGAGGAATTTCCCCTTTGACCTCTAGTTTCTTCTCTCACCCCTGCTGTGATAAGCAGATCAGCTTTGAAAAAATTTAAGATTTAATTTTGGCACCAGTTGCAAATGTATTCATCAAAGCTCTCACAGTGGATAAAGCAGTCATCTCACTGAAGAAGACAAATATCGCTCTTGTGGCAGAGAGTTAAAGGAAGCAGTATTCTTCATTCATCTCTGAGATGCCATACCACCACAGACACAGCCTTCATTAAATTCCTTAATATATTTATATTTGGTTTGTTTCTTTATTTTATTTTACTTTATATTCTCCTTTTTCCTCTCTTATTTCTTTTTCTTTCCCCCTTGGCTTGGATTTTGTTTCTTTATAATCTGTAGAAACTGTCATAACAATGTTTTTTTAAATTCCTTGCTCTTTTTATATTTAAACAATTAGAAACAAAAGAAAAGTGAAACTTAACTATAAATAAACCTTCAGAGTAGAAACAATAAAAAATAGTCTTCAAAATACAACCTTGGCTTCTCATCTTTTTTGATCTATACTAACTGTAATTAATATATTTATGATTAAACATGCCCAGTCACTTACCAAGTCATATGCCCATCAGTCAGAGGTACATAAAAACTCACATCATCCACTATTACCATTGAAGACATCTTGACCTTCAGAAAGGTCAGGAAATAACTCTTTACATGATGGCATCACTTGATAAGTTTTTTTTAGCATTGCTCTAAAAATTTCAAAAAATAATTCATCAAAAGCAATATGACTTCTTGGTTGAATTTATTCCTACATATTTTTGTAGCTATTATAAATGGAATTGCCTTTTTGATTTTTTTCAACCAAATTGTTGTTGTATAGATATGTTACTGATTTTTGTGCTTTGATTTTTTATTCTGTAACTTTATTAAATTTATTTATCAAATCCAAATGATTTTTTGGGAATCTTTAGGTTTTTCTAAATATAAGATTATATCATCAGAAAATAGAGATAATTTGACTTTCTCATTTCCAATTTTTATAACCTTTCTTTCTTTCTTTTTCCTGACTTCTCTGGTTAGGACTTTCAGTAGTATGTTGAATAAGAGTGCTGAAAGTAGGCATCTGAAAAGTATGAAATAACTTATATGTTTATCATACTGCTATTCACAGGAGCAAGGATATGAAATCAGCCTAAGCATCCATCAGTGGATGAATAGATAAAGAAAATGTGGTATACGTAATGGAATATTACTCAGCCATAAAAAAGAATGAAATCATGCCTTTTTGTAGCAATTTGGATGAATCTGGAATAAGTTATCCTGATCCTAAGTAAAACAAGCCAGAGACAGAAAGTCAAACATCACAAGCTCCCCCTACTCACAGATGTGGGTGCTAAAAAATGTGTGTACGAGAACGTAGGGAGTGGAGTGACAGACAGGGGAGACTCAGAAGGATGAGAGATGAGAAGGGAGTGGATGATGAGAAATTACCTAACAGGTACAATGTGCTTTATTTGTGGAATGGATACCTTAAAAGTCCTGACTTGACCACTACATAATTTATACTTGTAACAAAAATGTACATATACCCCATGAATTTGTACAAATAATAAATAAGTTATAAAAAAGTAATATCAATCTTTTGTTGTTGTTTTTTTTTTTGAGACAGAGCCTCAAGCTGTCACCCTGGGTAGAGTGCCATGGCTTCACTGCTCACAGCAACCTCCAACTCCTGGACTCAAGCCAGTCTCCTGTCTCAGCCTCCCAAGTAGCTGGGACCACAGGCATCTGCCACAATGCCCGGCCGGCCATTTTTTGGTTGCAGCCATCATTTTTGCTTGGCGGGTCCGGGCTGGATTCAAACCCGCCACCTTAGCCACTTGAGCCACAAGCGCCGAGCCAATATCAATCTTAAGTTGCTCACAATATAGTGATTTTGTAGAAGATAAAAAAATATGGGGAACTGTACAAGTAATGAATCAACAAAAGGAAATTTTTATTAAAATGCATTTGAATAATATAGCCATACATACTAGAAATTAGGATGGTTGAGTTAAATATATTCACATATCCCATCCTTTCAAAATTGAGTAGTTTCTGCTTATTTTTTTTTTCAAATTTTTAATGAATTTGTATTTGTGTTTGGATGAAAGGGGATTACTGATTTAAGGTTTTAGCACTTACTGAACCTCTTTTTTTTAAATTTCAGATTATTATGAGGATACAAACAATTAGTTTACAATGTTTGCATTCCTTAGGTAAAGTCCCTGTTGTAGCTTTGTCCTACACCCAGGAGATGTGCCATATACCTTTACATTGTGCCTATTAGGTGGGAGCATGCCAAACCCACTCCTCACTTATTAGATTTGTAAAAGTGATAATAAAAAATTGTTTTCCTATTATGTCTAAAATTTCTCATTCTACCTTTGTTGTAGACTTGTAATATAAACAAGCAGCACAAAAAATAAGAACTTGAAAATTATGAAACTATAGTAACTTCATCCTAGACTCTCAATTGTCTGTAAAATAAAATTGAACATAATACGTTTGTTACTGAATAATCAAATGCCGGAAATTTTTATTGGAATGGAAGTCAGTAAAAATCAGAAAGCAAATTAGAAATACATGTGTGTGTATATATATGTTTATATACAGATATGTATATATACATATTTATCAACAAAACTCTACACTAAATTTGAATATTAGGAATGAAATTTACTATCTTTAAACATGAAGAAATTTACTATTGTAGTGAATTTATCTTTTCTTTCTGGCAAAATTCTGATTCCTTTTACAAAATACAAATGTCATTAACTTTAAGAGGATTACATCCAATCTCTACTCTCATAACTAATAAGAATTTACTTTATATAGTCCACATCTTTTTTCTATTTAACTAACAAATTAAATTGCAATTATTTGTGAATTTATTTCCTCCAAAGCCGTATGGATTACTTCAGTCCTCAGACAGTAATTGTATTCACACACATATAAATACTTCTTCCTTTCACATAAGGAGGGATATATATATATATATACATACACATATATATATTAAGAAAATGAAAGGATGTATATATGAAATATATATGCATATATATATAACTTAAGGGAAATATATATATATATATAACTTTAGGAAATATATATATATATCTTAAGAAATTGAAAGGATGTATATATGAAATGATGGTTCATGAGGAAGATGGGTCAACTCCCAGAATTCCTCAGTCCCAGTCCAATAGTTTTCCTTCATATCCAGACAAGTAGAATGACTGGGAAGTAAAAATTTACTGTGATGGAAGAAAGTGTTTCATTCTTTGTAACTCAAGAAATTATATACTTTTTACATCATGATTTCACACTGGTAAAAATTATTTAATAAGTTACTTCATCTTTATATAAATATATATAGTCAAAACCTAATTTTCACATTGTCTGCTAATTTCTTCTTTTCCCTATATATTTTAGAAAGTCCTAGTATTCATTTTTTATTTAATTTCTTTATTTCTTTTTTTAGAGACGGAATCTCACTTTATTGCCCTCAGAATGCCGTGGCATCTCAGCTCACAGCAGCATCCAACTTCTGGGTGTAGGCGATTCTCTTTCCTCAGCTTCCCGAGAAGCTGGGACTACAGGCACCTGCCACAACACCCAGCTATTTTTTGTTGCAGTTTGGCCTGAGCTGGGTTTGAACCCACCACCCTACGATATAGGGCTGACGTCCTACCCTACTACTGAGCCACAGGCGCCGCCCAGTATTCAGTTTTTAGTCTTGCTCATTTTCACTATTTTAGCATGCTCATTTCTGTAGTTAGCACATTAAGTTTCATTATCACTAACATTTAAAAACATAACATATGTGTTTGGATAAAAAGAATATATATGTTATAAAAATAATGAAACAAATATAACAATACTATTGTTTGAACCCACCACCCTACGATATAGGGCTGGCGTCCTACCCTACCTACTGAGCCACAGGCGCCGCCCAGTATTCAATTTTTAGTCTTGCTCATTTTCACTATTTTAGCATGCTCATTTCTGTAGTTAGCACATTAAGTTTCATTATCACTAACATTTAAAAACATAACATATGTGTTTGGATAAAAAGAATATATATGTTATAAAAGTAATGAAACAAATATAACAATACTATTTTCCTTACTAATCAGTCTCAGGAATACAATATTATAGTACCAATAAACTTCTGGGAAAACTCAGATTGCATTTTTTTCATGCATTCACAAAATAACCATTATCTAGGATAATACAGAATATTTTATCTGTAGCCTCAGATTTATATAGAACCAAATTTACATTAAGTAAGTCTTAAAATTTGCAGATAGAAAACATTCATTTTCACACAACTTTCACCTTTTTCATAGTTTGTTAATTTCTTCATTTCTCTGCTCTTTGGTTTCTCCCTTATTCTCCATTTATGAGCTTTCAAACACTTCATGACTAAACCTTTGAGAGAAAAAATTCTCTAGATAACATTATTTTATCAGTACATGGAGACATTTTATTCCAAAATTGCAACTGATATCAATTAATAGAATATTTTCTACTTTGTCATCTGTTCTGAATCTCCCTCACTCCTTTGACTTAATTTCTTTTTTTTTTAAATTTTATTGGTGGGATCACGCCTTTCACTTAATTTCTAAACAATCCTGTGTGCACTATGCTGTGTTTTCCTCATGTGGTCATCTTTATAAGACAGACCTGTGTCACTATTTTCTTCTTAGATAATCTTTCCCTTTTTTACATTCCTTCATAGTTCCATAAAATTATCAAAGTTTTCCAGATGATATGCATTAGAAGAAGTTGGTTTATCAGAATCAAAATAACATAGCACTTCACAGATGTAACATAGAGATTTTTTTATTGCATGTTCCTGTTTAAAATGAACTGTGTAGAGATCTCACAAATATGGATGATAAAGATCCTGTTAGGATACAGGAGCTTTTCGAAGCCTCTGAAATTCTACCAAGGAACTCTGACAGCTAAGCATGTGCTTTGTGCTTCCCAGGACCCAGGGACACTCCAGCTGTGAGCAAATAGAAAACTTAAGATTGGAGTTTCAATAATAGTCTCCCTAATTTCACAAGTACAAAAATACACATCATCTCCAAAGAAAACTACCACATATGGGTTTCATTTAGTTTGTGCATCAGAACATACAAGGTCAGCGTTTTAATACCAGCAATCATTGCATTTCATTAAAAGGTGTACCTTCAAAAATATATATATAATTTTTTTTAAGTTCTGGCTTTAGCCAATAAGAGATAAAACTTTTGTTTTCCTGGTTAAACATTCTTGTTTAATTAAACACCTGTATTTGATTTCCTGGGGTCGAATGAGAACAATTTGGCTGAAGTTAATTGGAATATAAATACTTTCACCTTCATGTTTAGAGAAAAATAATGCAATCCAAATCTAATGCTTCATTCTGGGTTTCAGTGTTTTTAATAATCTGACCTTATCTTTTCTTTTCGACCTTTTTACGTGGTCAAGTACAAAGTTCCCAATTTACTCAGGCAGAACTCGATAGTCATTTAAATGAGGGATGGGCACATTGTGGCCCACTGGCCAAACCTAGTCCACTGAGTATTTATGTATAGTCCTTCAGACAAATATTTTACATTTTACGTGCTAGGGAGGAAAAAAGAAGAAAAAATATACGATGCAGGCTATATGTGGCCTACAAATCCTACCGTATTTACTAGTAAATTGTGATCCTTTCCATGTTTCTGCCAAATGATGTACCATCCTCCTTTAAGACAAATCTCCACCCTTCCCCTTTGGTAATGAGTAGAGTATAAAGTGCATCCATTTGATTCATACTGCACTAATTGCTAGCATTACAGAACACACTTACTTCCAGCCTTTCTCATGTATTAGTTTGATTTTTCCAAATAAATTATATAAACCTTAATGTCTAGGACTGTGCCTCAGTGAGGCAAATGAGAAGACCTTCCTGAGCATTTACTCATGAGCACTTACATACTGTTTTTAAAATCGTGCCCTTGAAATCTATCTTTACAAACTAATTTTATATATAGTTAACTTCTCTCTTGGGGGATAAAGACATCTTCCTTTCTAGCCCAGAGGTCCTCAAAATGCTAAGTGTATTTCAAGAAAATGTTAAATCTACCCTCTTTTCAGTTCTTAAGGCATGTATGAAGCACAGTGGAATGTTCACATGGAAGATACCACCTTGACGTTTTACCTCAGGTATAATTCTTTTCTATTTGTATTAGCTGAGAAATGACTTGGCATTGATAAGAGAAGTAAATCATCACCCTTCCATTCTCCACAGTTGGAGTTGAATTGGGCTTAACTTTTTATTTCAGGTTCACTCTATGGTGTTATATTAATAGGGATATCAAAATAAAATCACTTTCCTTATTCGTATTTCCTCCTACAAAGAAATAGGTGAAGTAAGTTAAACGACTGGAAAAACTTTTTAAAGTGTTCCTATACATATTTTCTTTTTGTAATTTAGAGAAAGCTTAAATATTAAGAGTAAAAATGTTAAGCTAATAGTCTGGCTCCAAATCCTGACTCTCGTACTTAGCAGCTGTATGGCCTTGGGAGATTCCTGAGTCTATTTGTGCATCAGTTTCTTTTTTCAGAAAAAAAGATAATAATTGATAATAATAATTGTTGATAATAATACTACCTAGATCACAGAGATGTTATAAAGATTAAATATATTAATGTTTACATAATCCTTAGTGCACACAACTTAAAGTAATAATTACATATAACATACATTTCCAGAACCAATGTTTAATTAATACCTTTTATAGAGAGTATAAATAGCATTAAAGAAAACAAATATTTTGTCCTATCCCCTTACATGACCTAACTTAGGTGGTTTTCCCACTTTCATGCACAGTACCGAGCTGACTCTTCTCAGAGGACTCCTCACTGATCTCCAGATTTCCCTCTGTGTGGAGTTTTCTCTCTGGTACTCTGCCCTGTGAAGCTTTGCCATCAAGTTGTCTTGATCACCCAGGATGCTCAGCTCCTTCATCTATTTATGGAGTCCCTGGGGTTCCCCTTTGGTTGGTACTCCTTTAACCCCCACCAGGAAGCCTCCTCAGAGCAGTGAGTTAGGGCCATCCTATGGCTCATTTAATTTGGTTCCAGTCTCTCAGAAATCACTGCACTTTGTGGACTGACATTCAATGTCCTAAGAACTTTTTTTTTTAAATAAATTTTTCCATTTATTTAGTTGTTACAAGCAGGAAGGTAAACCCAGACCCTGTTTGGGGGTCTTCAATTTGGCTAGAAGCAAAAATTTGATATATAATAAATTTATTATTGACTATTTCAATACACATTCTAATACTTGTTTTGATTGTAGGAGGGTTAAGAAAGACTCATGATTCATTTAAAAGAATTGGTAAATTTTCAATTTGGCATTGTCTAGTATTTTAAAACATTTTCTTTGATATTTTTAGATATTTTTAATTGTGATGTTTAGAATATTTAGGTTTTTGTCAGTTTTTAAACCTCCTTCAGTAAACCTCTGATAAAGGAGCATTGAGGCCAGGAGAGGTGGCTCATGCCTGTAATTCTAGCACTCTGGGAGACCGAGGTGGGTGGACTGCTTTAGCTCAGGAGTTCAAGAGCAGCCTCAGCAAGAGTTAGACCCCCCATCTCTACTAAAAATAGAAAAACTGAGGCAAGAGGCTCTCTTAAGCCCAAGAGTTTGAGGTTGCACAGCAAGCTCACAAGCTGTGGTGTCAATGGCACTCTACCCTGGACGACAGAGTGCCATTTTGCTATCTCAAAATGAAAACAAACAAACAAACAAACAAAACAAAAACAAAAACAAGAAAAAAAGAGTGAGAAAGAAAGGGGCATTGATGTTTTCTAATCTAGTTGTGGATTGATCTATTTCCTTCTTATTTTCTTTCAACTTTCGATTTATAAATTTTGGAAACTATGTGATTCACTAAACACTGATTGAAAATCTTACTGATGGATTTAGTTTGCTATCATAGTAAAATGTCCTTCCTTATCTGTATTAAGTTTCTGGCCTTAAATTTTACACTGTCCAGCATTCTAATTTAACTAATACTCTACAAACTCTATTCTATCTAACATTACTTAGCAAATGCAATTGATCTGTTAAATCACTGCTTCTTTCCTCTCTTTTCTTGGTTTAACTGGGATTATTCATGTATTTTTATACATTTCTTTTATTAACTGGTTAAATATCTAAATTAGAACTATATGGTGATAAGTCAAACAAACAAATGTTTGACTAATTAGCATATAATACAAATTTTTATTTAATCCAATATCTGATAATACTGGAACTTTAGAACTATTACAAATATTTTCCTCCTCTTTCCATTTTTGTGTTATTTTGTCCATTCACATACATTTTAGAGAACTCAAAATGATAAAATAAAATATTCACTTATATTTACTCACAGTTTACCTTTCCTATTGTAGATGTTGTCAATGAGAATTTTTTTTTTCCCTACTGGGAAAACTCAAGTAGTATTTCTTTTGTGAAAGTTGGCTAGGCACATTTTTTTTCCCCTGAATGTGTTTTAATTTGTCCCCCCTACCCTCTGGAGATACATTGCTGGATATAGAATCTTGGGTTGGTGCCTTTCCTTAGCTTATTCAGATTTTCAGTTGTTATCAGGTGCAGTTTGGTTGGTCTGCCTCTAGTTACTTCATCTTCCTTGGACTTAGAAATTTAAGTACACTATGTTTAACTTTCATTTGTACTTTCAAAAGAAGGAAAAAAGATTCTATTTTTTTCATTTTAATTCATCATAATCCTTTTCATAATTTTTTTCTCTTAAAGCAAAACTGCCAATCTTATTTTCTGAATATACTGCTTTATTGCTATTACTGAAGTAAATTTTTGTTTAATTTTGATTACACCTTGTTACTTTTCTGTCTACCCATGATAATGATTTTATAGTTGTTATTTTTCATACTTGGTGAAGCTTCTTAAGCATTTTATTCAT
Source organism: Galagoides demidoff (assembly GCA_963574575.1). NCBI lineage: Eukaryota > Metazoa > Chordata > Mammalia > Primates > Galagidae > Galagoides > Galagoides demidoff. Next base: position 7,666 of record CAUYQV010165520.1, on the reverse strand, counting down.
TTTGTGAATTTCTTAGTTTATTCCACTGAGCTTTTTAATTTGACAGTAGTTTTTACACATTAATCTATGAAGTAAGTAAACCTTTATAATTATTATTTTATATCTTTCTGTTTATTCAAATATCTTTTAAATCAGTAAGTGTTCTCTTTAAAGTTATTTCTAGATTCTTCACACTTTTTCCCATGACTGTTCTACATATTTTTTTCACAATTTTTTAAGTCATTATTATTAATAGTAAAGAAAATGTTTAATCTTTGTGTACTTATAAGTTCAATTCTATTTTTATTGTTTTTGTTGATGTTCATAGGTTTTATAAGTAGATAATCATATCATTAAAAAATATAACATATTTATAAATTTTGTTGTAGCATAATTCAGCACATAAATATTCATGATTACTATATCTTCATATAACTGCCATAGATAAGAATTATTAGTCCAGAGATTCAAATATCCAAGAGTGAGAATTTTTTTCTATTGTTTTTAAAAACTCAATTTAACTTCTATTATGGGTCTCCATTCTACTCAGATATAAAAAAAAAAAAATCAAATCAAATTTTGCTCCATCAACATTTGGGCCTCTTTTGGCCCTTTCCAAGAGGACTTATGGAATATCAAGGTTAGACTAGGGTGCGGGATGAGAAACTCCAAAGTTTTTATTCTTGATAGCCATCTTTCTTCAATGACATTACTTAGAAAGTCACCTTCGAGTTTGAATCATTGTAAAATATGTATTGCTACTGAGTTCTCCTGCCTTCCATGAGTAATTCCTGTAGATCTTGAAGGCATCTGGTTCTTTAGTACCACTCTTGGGGATATTAGAATAATCAGTTCTCCAATACTGAAGGTCAGATTATTATCTGAACTTAGTGGTCTTTTACATTGGCGAGCTATGCATTCCATTGGATGTTATACAACAACTGGTGCAGCCAGAAAAGTAACACAGACTTGCCCTTCAGTGTTAGAATATAGAAAATTATCTGGAAGTGCTGTCATCAATCTTACTTTGTGATCACTTACTTTGTGCTAGAATTTTTAAGTACAAGGCAGGTATATATTGACAAATTGATAAGATCTGAAAATCATTATGTTGGACTTTAACATGCTTACATGTATGTGCCTAACTAATATGGTATAGTAATACTTTTGTTGTTACTGTTCGTGAGGCCAACTGATTGATAACACAGAGGAAAGCACTACAGATGAAATGAATAACATGAAAGGGAGACTGAGGCTTGATGAGGCACTCAGTAACTACCTATCTTTATTGATCTTCTTATATATTCTAAAACATTCAATAAAAGTTTAAAATAACAAATAGTTAAGAAAGTGAAGTGAAATCACAGAAACTGCCATAAAAATTCCAATTCAGCACAATTACTGTTGAGCATGTATACAATTGATGCAAATTGAGAACATTTTGCTTAGGGCTAAACCACAAGGGTGCCAGGCTGTCTGTTCTGTTAGTCCATTTCCTTAAACTAAAACTAGCAACTATTGTGTTAATGAGAAGAAAGGAATAAAGTACAACGACTCAGTGCCTCGACAGGTGTTCAGCCCCTCGCTACAACCCAGCACGGCCCTCTGGCACATTCTTTTCTGTGAAGGTGTAGCTTTCTGCTTTTCAGCAGACCCAGGCATGTCCTCAGAGCAAGGAGATTCCATCTTAGGGCCACATTCCTCGGGGAGCACATAAGGCTAATCTACATGTCTGAGCATGAGGAGCTGTACCCCTTCATTTTTATGTTTATTATTTATAATTTTCCCTATTGTTTTCTTATTTATTTATTTATTTATTTATTTATTTATTTATTTATTTATTTATTTATTTTTTGCCAGGTGGTAATTCTTTACTCTCATTACTATTTAGCAGGTTAGAGAATTGTACCTTCTGATTTTAATTTACTCTCTCTACATTTGAAAGAAATCTATCTTTACCTATATTTCTCTAGTTAGAGTTCTCCATTTTCTTTCTAACTAGAAATGAATTTAACAGAATTTGAATAGAGTCACCCTATATGTATATACTACTTAGTTTTTATTAATATAAGTCTGTTGAGTCCCCATTTTCACTATGCATTAGTTTTTTAGCAATTACATTAAATTTTATCTTTTCACATAAAACTTTTTTACATTTATCCTGATTTATTTTCTATATTTAGTGAGGATATCACTTTTGACTGTATTATTTCATCTTCAATTTGTAATTTAGCCTAATAGTGATGTGGGTGAGGTGAAGTACTGCAATTTTTATATTTTTCTTTATTAAATCATAACTGTACATTAATGCATTTATGGGGTACAATGTGTTGATTTGATATACAATGTAGAATACTTACATCTAACTGATTAACATAACCATTGCCTTGCTTACTTATTTTTTGTGGTAAGACATTTATACTATACTCTTAATAGTTTTGAAATGTACTATTGCATTGTGCACATTAGGGGAGGTCCCACCAAATACATTCTCTCCTCCTGGCTTAACCATTCCCCTCTCCTCTCCCTCCTCTTCTCTCCTTCTTTCTTTACTATAGTTATGTTTTATCATTTGTATGAATGTGTAAATGATTATATATTTGTTTCATAATAGTATTGAGTACATTGTATACTTTTATTTCCTTTCTCGGGATACATTGCTAAGAAGAAAATGTTCCAACTCCATTCAGGTAAATAGAAAAGATATAAATTTTCCACTTTTTAAATGTCTGCATAGTATTCCATGACATACATATACCACAATTTGTTAAACCATTCATGGGTTGATGGGCACTTGGGCTGCTTCCATGACTTGGCAATTATGAATTGGGCTGCAATAAGCATTCTGGTGCAGATGTCTTTGTTGTAAAATTATTTTTGATCATCTGGGTATATATCTAGTAGAGGAATTGCAGTGTCAAATGGTAGGTCTACTTTTAGTTCCTTGATTATTCTTTAAATTTCTTTCCCATAAAGGCTATATTAGCTTGCATTCCCCCAGCAGTGTAGGAGTGTTCCCTTCTCTCCACATCCACACCAACATCTGTAGTTTTGGAATTTTGTGATGTGAGCTAATTTTACTGGAGTTAGATGATACCTCAAAGTAGTTTTGATTTGCATTCCTCTGGATTAAAGATGACAAGCATTTTTCATGTGCTTGTAAGCCATGTGCCTGTCTTCTTCAGAGAAGATTCTGTGCAGGTCTCTTGCCCACAAAGAAATGGGGTTATTTGTTCTTTTCTTATTGATTAGTTTAAGTTCTTCATGGAGTCTAGTTATTAGGCAGTTGTCAGAAACACAACATGTAAAAATCTCCCATTCGAAGGCTGCCTGTTTGCTTTACTTACTGTGTTCTTGATTGTGCCTAAGTTTTTAGTCTGATCACATCCCAGTAATATATTTTTGGTGTTGCTTCAGTTGCCAAGGGGGTCCTCCTCATAAAATATTTTCCCAGGCCAATTTCTTCAAGCATTTTCCCTGCACTCTTTTGTAGTATTTTTATAGTTTCATGTCTTAAGTTTAAATCATTTGTCCACTGAGAGTCAATTTTTGCTAATGGTGAAAAGTGAAGGTCCAATTTCAGTCTTTGTATATATATAGAACAGAAGAGAGAACCAAGAGATGAGCCCAGCCACTTATCGTCATTTGATCTTTGATAAGCCTTATCAAAAACATTCACTGGGAAAAAGGTTCCCTATTTAACAAATGGTGCTGGCTGAACCAGCTAGAGTACCAGTTCAAATAATATTTTGCTTTGCAAAAAGGGTAATTTTTATAACATTTTCAAAAGTACACTTAAGTTATTATTAAATTTTGCTTTAGAAACTTTCAGAATATTACTTAGATATCTCTACTGTCTTAGATATTTATTACTCCAGGTGAGCCATATAAAACCAATCTTTTTTTTCCTGATTTTTTTTTTTATTAAATCATAGCTGTGTACATTAATGCAATCATGGGGTACAATGTGCTGGTTCTACATACAATTTGAAATGCTTTCATCAAACTGGTCAACATAGCCTTCACAGCATTTTCTTAGTTATTGTGTTAAGATGTTTATATTCTACACCTAGTAAGTTTCACTTGTACCCTTGTGAGATGCACCACCGGTGTGGTCCCACCAATCACTCTCCCTCTGATGTTTTCCATAGAGATTATAGAAATTTGCAGTCTCCCCAGTAGTGTATAAGCTTTTCTCTGTCTCTGCAGCCACACAGGTATCTGTTGCTTTTAGACTCTGTAAACATGGACATTTTGTGGTGAGGCGATATTTCATTGTGGTTTTAATTTGCATCCCGCTAATGATTTCTGAAGTTGAACATTTGTTTCCTGCTTACCAGATGTTCGCCTGTCTTCCTGTGAGAAACTTCTGTTCACATCTTGTGCTCAGTTTTGATGGGATTTGTTTTTCTGGCAATTTTGTTTCAGTTCTTCGTAGATTCTGGATATTACTCCTTTGTTAAATTAATAGATTAGAAATATTTTCTGTCATTCTGGAGGTTTCCTGTTTGCTCTGTGGATTATTTCCTTTCCTGTGAAGAAGCTTTTAAATTCAACTAAGTCACATTTACTAATTGTTATTGTTGCTATATTTGTCTTCCGGGTTATAGTCATAAAGTCTATGGCTAGACCTATGTCTAGAAAATATTTTCTTACATTTTCTTCCAGAATTTTTATGGTTTCACCTCTTACATTTAAGTCTTTAATCCGTCTTGAATTAATTTTTGCCTATGGCAATAGAAACAGGTTCTGCCTTATTTTCTGCTTGTAACTCCAATTTTCCCAGCACCATTTTTTGAAGATAGCATCCTTCCCCAGTCTATGCTGTTCTCTGCTTTGTTGACAATCAGTTGGCTGTAGGTAGATGATTTTGTTTCTGAGTTCTCTATTCTGTTACATTGGTCTGTGTCTCTATTTTTTACCAACACCATGCTGTTTTGGTTACTATAGTCTTGTAGTAGAACTTTCTTTTGAGATAGAGTCTCATTATGTCACCCTTGGTAGAGTGCCCTGCTGTCACAGCTCACAGCAACCTCAAACTCCTGGGTTCAAGTGATTCTCTTGCCTCAGCCTCCCGGTAGCTGGGACTACAGGTGCCCACTACAACAACTGGCTGTTTTTCCACAGAACATCTCGCGCCGCCTCAGGCTTTTCTTAAAGCCATGAGTTCAGGCAATCCTCCCTTATAGCAGCCCATATAGCTTATGGCTAGGAGGAGTGAGAGTTAAAAGAAATACCTGTAATGGAACACCTTGGTGGAAAGGGCATGGAGAGAGATTTAGTTCTAACAAGCATGAGAGAGCTCGAGATGAGAGCATTGGTGAATTGGCAGTCTCTACACCTGTGGTGTTGAGTGGCACCAGCTCGGCCTTATATTAGGCTGGAGGAGCAGGTAGTCAATAAGCCTGCGCATTCTATCACGGATATGCTTACTCTGTCTCCTCTCCTGCCTGCAGAAGGCCAGCACGGTGTCTCTCTGCTGAAGAGTACCAACTTCTGCCAAAGACTAAGATCTATCTGTTCTAAGAAGACTGCTTTACTCTCTCTAAGATACTCTGTCTCTCTCTCTCTCTCCAGCTAAGGTAGATAGCCCTCAGGCACCTAAGAGAAACTGTTCCTGAGCAAGGCAGCTTAGTGGTCCGCGTCCGGAACCTACCTAAGCCGGGCCAGACCTGGCCAGTCCCGGGCCCTGACACCCCCTCTTCAGCCTCCCAAAGTGCTAGGTTTACAGGTGTGAGCCACCGCACCCAGCCATCTTGTAGTATAATTTGAAGTCAAATACTATGACACTCCAGGTTTTTTCTTTTTGATTAGATTGCTTTGGCTATTGGGGCTGTTTTTGGTTCCAAATGAAGCGTAAACTTACGTCTCCATCTCTGGTGTCTGCCTCTCCATAGATCCCTCTCTCTTTCATGATCTCTGCGGAGACAAGCTTCACTTCCTTCACCATCCATGCAATGAAACATACAAACAAACAAAAATAACCCATTATTACCCAGCAATGATACGGCACTTCTCATCACAGCCACGTGAATGGACAGGGGGATGGTTCCTGCAGAAGAGAGTTTTAACCAACAGCACCATAGGTAAAAATGTAAGTGGCAAATATAATTATAGTCAGCACACACCAACTCTGCTTCCTTCATCTCCAAAGCAAGCCAGGCAGTCTTTTCCTGCACTCAATTACTCATCATGACAGATTTTGCTGGATTCATTGAAATACTGAGTAACATATGGATCTGCTAATAATATTTGGAGGAATTGATTGTTCTTATTTTATGTTGATGGCAATGTTGATGAGACGCTCTTGTAGAAATAATGTGGAAACTTTGATCAGGCATCATGTTTTCTCTTTAAATGTTTCTAAAGAAATAATTTAAAAGTAAAAAAGCTAAATACTGACAAAGGTATCAGTGTTATTGGCTCTTTCCCCGCTTTGACTTTCCTCTCTCTCTCACACACACACACACAGAGGAAGCCTCACTGATTTCCTATTTCTATTTCATATAATTCTGCACTTATCTTGGAAGTCTTGGTCCTAGCTGAAGCCTAATATCTCACTTTGTACCTTAAGGATTTGTAATATATATTTATAAAGACATTTCCTCTCTAAAACAGATTTTAGTACCTGTTCTTAACATTATTATGACTATGAAAAATTGGTAAAATGTAACTGTCAGTGAGCACAGGAACAATCAGTCATACCAATGATGAGGTTATTCAAAAACCAATAAGAATGTGGAATAATTGTCATAAGCTGGTGCTATGTTAAAAAGACTATGAACTCAAAGTTGTAGACAGAAAGTGGTTATAGCTGCTTAAAAGTAGCACGTATGGCTGAGCATGGTGGCTTACACCTGCAATCCTAACAGGGAGGCTGAGGCAGGTGGATTGCCTTGAGCTCAGACGTTTAAGACCAGTCTGAGCAAGAGTGAGACCCAGTCTCTACTAAAAATAGAAAAGCTAGCTGGGCGTTATGGGAGGCTCTTGGCATCCCAGCTACTTGGGAGGTTGAGGCAAGAGGATTGCTTAAGCCTGAGAATTTGAGGTTGCTGTGAGCTGTGACATCAGTGCACTGTACCCAGGGTGACAGAGTGAGACTCTGTCTCAATTAAAAAAAAAACTCTCTCTATACAGGCTTTTTTCATACATACTACATATGTGTGTGTGTGTATATATATACACATATGAATAACACCTTAGAGGAATTAAGAAAAAAGAGCAAATAAAACTTAATCATCAAAGACTTATGAGCTGGGTTTTTGAGTGAATATATTTCTTTCAGAATCATCGTTACTATAATTTTTCTTTGTATAAGGAATACATATCTATGGAAATGCGGAGGAAGAGGAGTTACAAATGAGACCCGGTGTTACCCAGAGCCTGAAGGCACCAGGAAGGCTTTGACTGGGAGATTCTCAGCAGAGCTGTAGGTCACACACTTCAGGCCCACAGTTGATTCAGGGCTGCAAAGAACAATTTTCCTACTCTGCCCACACAGACTGCCTTCTGTTTCTAGGTCTTTTTTTTTATTATTATTGAATGGTAACTATGTACATTAATGCACTTCTAGGGTACAGTGTGGGGTTTTCACATGCAATCCGAAATACTTCCATCAAACTGATCAACACAGCCTTCATGTCATTTTCTCAGTTATTGTTTTAAAATGTTCTGATTCTACTCTTAG
>CAUYQV010165519.1:0-19484 GCA_963574575.1 Galagoides demidoff | reverse complement strand
CTATAATTTTCTTTTCTCGTTGAGTCTTTTCCTGGTTTCAGGATCAGGGTGATGTTATCTTCATAGAATGTGTTGGGTAGTATTCCATCTCTTTCTATATTTTGGAAAAGGTTGAGTAGTATAGATACTAGTTCCTCTTTCAAGGTTTGGTAGAATTCTGACATGAAGCCGTCTGGTCCTGGGCTTTTCTTTTTAGGGAGATTTTGTATAGTTGATGCTACTTCAGAGCTTGATACAGGTCTGTTCAACATTTCCACTGCATTCTAGCTAAGTCTTGGGAGATGGTGTGCTTCCAAGTATTGATAAATTTCCTTCAGATTGTCATATTTCTTGGAGGAAAGTTTCTTGTAGTATTCATTATGGATTTTTTGAATTTCTTTTTTTTCTTTTCTTTTTTTTTTTTTGAGACGGAGTCTCAAGCTATCCCCCTGGGTAGAGTGCCATGGCATCACACCTCATAGCAACCTCCAACTCCTGGGCTCAAGTGAGTCTCCTGCCTCCGCCTCCCAAGTAGCTGAGACCACAGGCACCCGCCACAACGCCCGGCCATTTTTTGGTTGCAGCCATCATTGTTGTTTGATGGGCCCAGGCTGGGGATTCGAACCCGCCACCTTAGCTGTACGTGGCTGGCGCCTTAGCCGATTTAGCCACAGGCGCCTAGCCGATTTTTTGAATTTCTAAAGGGTGTGTTGTTATCTCATCTTTACTATTTCTGATTAACAAGATTAGAGACTTTATTCTTTTTTTCTTGGTTAGGTTGGCCAAAGGTTTCTATTTTGTTGATTTTTTTCAAAAAACCAACTTTTTGATTTGTTGATCTGTTCTATAATCCTTTTGTTTTCAATCTCATTTAATTCTGCTCTAATTTTGGTTATTTCTTTTCTTCTACTGGGTTTTGGGATTGGAATCTTCTTCCTTTTCCAGATGCTTGAGATGTCCCATTAAGTTGTTAACTTCCTCACTTTCTGTTCTCTTGAGGAAGGCTTGCAATGCTATAAATTTCCTTCTTAGGACTGCCTATGCGGTATCTCAGAGACTCTGATAACTCATATCTTCATTGTCATTTTGTTCTAAAAATTTGGTAATTTCCTTCTTGATCTCGTCTCTGGCCCACCCAGCAGATGGGTTAGTCTGGTAAGGTTAAAACCTTTCCCCACCTTGCACCCAGTCTCTTGTAATCTGCCAGGTTTGTGACCCTATTCAGTCCAGTAGGCAACTGCTCCTGGGTTTTATGACTGCCAAAATCACCCAGAAATCTGCATCCTGCAGCAGGTCCTTGAGTGTTTAAATTAGGCTGTGCATGTTCTCTTAATTCCAGCCCCTCACCTTCTGTCAGGGCTAGATTCCTTTGCAAGTCAGAGGCTCCTAGTGCTGATGAGCAACTCAACCCTGGGCAGCAATTAGAGTTTACACTCTGGTGTTAATCCCTGCCTCTGCCTGCCCACTGCCTTTGTCTCAGCATTCCCCTGAGGGCAAGGTGCTTGTTGGGAAATCTGAGTTCAGTCTGGCAGGGGAAGAATTTACACTTTGAAAGTTGTGGCTGTTACAGCCTCACACCTGTCCCATCTAAATTCTTCTGCAAGTCAGAGGCTTTCTAGAACTGGTAAAGAACTCACCTCTGGGCCTGAAGCAAATTAGAGTTTACACTCAGGTATCAATCCAGCCTCTGCCTACCCACTGCCTTTGTCTTAGCTATTTCCCTAAGGGCTGGTGCTAATGGTCTCTTTACTTATGAAAGTTACCAAAGGTCTGCTGTCTGGAACCTCTGTTTGCCCAGAGATATGGGGCTCACTTATTTGGAATGGCGTCAGTTTGCAGCTCTGGATGCCACTGTTGCTGGATGGCTTCCCCTGAGCCATCTTTCTTCTCCTCACCCCTGTGCCACAGTCAGCACAGAGCTGCACCAGCCTTTTCCCCCTCCACTTCTCTCAAGGAGATGCCCAAGAATCTGGACTACGTAGGTAACAAATCTCCAGACCTCAGGGTGAGGGGGGAATCCTCAGAGTTCAGTGTTGCAGATGGGGAATATATACAGTTTTATACAGTTTTACAGTTTTATACCTGGTAGGAGGGTGCCGTGGCATGCCAGCAGGTGTAGGATGTCCAGTTTTTAGGAGGTCTCTCCTGTGGGATAGAGTGAAAGAATCTTTGAACTCAGCTCGCTTGTTTGCATGGAGTAAACTGTGAGCCCTTGTTGTGGAGAAGGGGACTCTTGTCTGCTTGGTGGTGGATTTTGTACCTTTTGGTTGTATTTTTGGGGTCATAGCTCACCTGAGGAAGGTTGAAGTGCACACTTCAATCTTCTCTCTTGGCTCTGCTCTAAACCATCAGCTCCCTTGCTAAACTTCTGTCCTTTCAGCCTCCTTCTGGACGGGAGCTTCTTTAAAAAGCTGGCTGCAGTCTGCCATCTTTGCTCCACCCCCCACCCCCCCCCCCCCCCCCCCGTTTTCGGTGAATTGTGGTGAAGACAGTTGCTGTGTCCAGCTGGTGGTCATCAGTGCAACTCACTGATCATAACCTAACATACTGTAACTTTTTATTTTATCCTCAGACATTATGTGACTCAGCCCTCCTGAGTCTTTAGATGACAACTAGTTGTCTATCAACCGACTGAGTGTTAATAGGAAACAGTGCTCTAGCTGGCTGGGTGTTATGTGCATATTCACATTAAATAGATAATTTCTGTTTGTAGGCTGTTGATAGAATTTTAAAGAAAGAAGAATAAAAGACCTTGCTCAGTGAGCACTATGCCATCTGTAACTGTGTGTGTTTGGCATACACATTTAAACCATCTATTCCAAATAGGTCAGCCTAGATTTCTGCTGGAAAGGGCTGTGTTTCTTTTTTAGGGAAATTCTGGTAGGTTATGAATAGAGAATGAACACAAAATGCCAATGTGGAAGGCTCTTTGGAAAAAAAGGAGTTTTGGTAATGCTCAAGAAGTAAAGAAAATTTAGCTATAAAACTAGCAACTAGACTGTCTATTAAAAATTTCACCATGGTTAACCCATATAGAAATATGTATTAAAAAATTTTATTTACCCAAAAACTCTGTGAAAACATTAAAAAGTAAGATTGAAAAGTCAAGAGTTTGTGTTTCTTTAAATGCAAACCATGAAGTAAAGATTAAGTGAATGTAGTTTATTTGGAAAGTGATCTTATGTGAATACAAAAAACAAACAAACAAAAATACAAACTCCCTTGCTCCCCATACCACCAATGGGGGAGTAGGGAAATGAGACAGAGAAGGAAAGAGACTCCACAAAGTTCATGGAGTAACTGTGGCTCAGCTGTGAGGATCCTCTGAGAACCTGTATTGGATGTGCTTCAGGATTGTCTCACTGAGACTGGAGAAGACTCAGCTATTTATGCATCATCTCCTGCCCTGCCTTTGTGGAGAGTTGCGCCTGAAGGCATTAACTCCCTGGAACACGTAGCTTCCCCTAAATATGAGCTGAGCATTTTTCTGAGTGAGAAGCTTCCATGTAAAGAAACACAGTGGCAAAAAGTCATTGGTAAGAAGCACCCACCAAGCCACAGATGATTGCTGGACATATTCATAGGGCACTGATAGCATGTGATTCAAATGCTATTTACAATACAGATATTCAGTAAAGTTCTTTTATCTGAAATATGTAAAGAACTCTACTGAAAATCAACAGGAAAAAGACAGGCACTTCAATTTAAAAAAGGACAAAATTTCAACAGGTTACTTTGAAAAAAAATTATGCACATAGCTAATAAACAAGAGAAAAAGGCCCCTTTTCTGCAGTCTCACTAGTAATTAGAGAAATGGAAAGTAAAGCCATGACAACACATTATTATCCACATGCTACAATGGATAAAATTTTAAGGGCTGACATAGAAGGGTGAGAATTTGAAGCAACTGGACCTCTCAAACATTCCCAGTGTAAACTGATACAACCACTTAGGAAAAGTGACAATTTAAATATACATACACCCATAGGTATGTGTGTAATTCATAAAAACTTAGAGAGGTGTACACTTATGATTGGTTCGTGTTTTTTCTATATTTTATATCTTGAATTTATGTAAATTACAAGATAAAGAGAGGTATTTTTGAAGTTTTATCAACAGTAAAATAGTGAATTTTTAAAATATTTTAGAGAAAAAAATTTTACTATTTCTTAGTTAACTTTACTACATGATTTACTACAGAAAAACCAAGGGAAAAAAAAGCAAATGCACAATGAAATTCTGATTCAATTTATTTCATATAGTGATAATTAATAATCTTAATGATTTAAACTTTTTCAAATAATTGCTTTCTTTAAAATCTATTATCACAGGTAGGCATTTAATTTGATCCAGTTAATAAAATGAAAATGATCTGATTTAATTGTTCTTTCTTTTTCTCTGTCTCTTTCTTTTTGTTACTCTCTGTTTCAAGTATGTGCATTTCTGGTCTTTAAAAATTGAGTAGGTAAGGTTTTATGTTACTGACAGATTTTTGTTTTATTGTTTGGGATTCATTGAGGGTACAAAGAATTAGGCTACTTTGATTGCATTTGCTAGGAAAGGCCCTCTTTTTTTTGTAGAGACAGAGTCTCACTTTATCACCCTCAGTAGAGTGCCCTGGCATCACACAGCTCACAGCAACCTCCAACTCCTGGGCTTAGGTGGTTCTTTTCCCTCAGCCTCCAGAGTAGCTGGGAGTATAGGCAACCACCACAACACCTGGCTATTTTTTTGTTGCGGTTTGGCTGGAGCCAGGTTTGAACTTGCCACCCTCAGTATATGGGGCCATCTCCCTACTTACTAAGCCACAGGCACCACCCAATTAAGTCCCTCTTATGCTTGTGTCCCATCCCCCAAGAGATGTGCCATACACCATGACCTCCCATTCCCCTCTCTGCCCCTCCCTCCCTGCTCCCTTACTCCCCTACCCCACTGCCTTCATATTAGAATTGAGTACTTTGAATTCTTGCTTCTCCATTCTTGTGATGCTTTACTAAGAATAATGTGTTACATCTCCATCCAGGTTAATACAAAAGATGTAAACTCTCCATCTTTTTCAATGGCTGAATAGTATTCCATGGTATACATATACCATAGCTTGTTAATCCATTCCTGGGTTGGTGGGCATTTAGGCTGTTTCCACATTATGGCAATTGTAAATTGAGCTGTGATAAACAGTCTAGTGCAAGCGTCCTTAGGATAAAAGATTTTTTTTTTCTGGGTAGATGCCTAGTAATGGGATTGCAGGATCAAATGAGAGGTCTAATTTGACTTCTTCAATACTGACAGAATTTTAATGGACCTGTTGAGAGAGAAATTCTGTGAAAATATATATATATATATAGACTGCAATTCTAAAGGGATCATGATCATTCTTGGATGAAGCAATGATCTTGATGAATCCCAGGTCATAAGTAGCATTTATAGTCTCTGGTGGTTCCCTTTAAAACACTAAGCAGGGGCCTGAGACATGAGGGGTGAATATATATGCCTCAGTGTAAATCTGAGGTGACCATCTCACTCTGAAGACTTCAATAATACAAATATTTTGTGAAAAAGAGTTTATTTTACACAGTTAACTATAAAATTTTCCCATTGGAACATGTCTTAACCTTTTTGAGCATAAATTTTTTAGTAGTTTTCCAAGGACTAACATTATTAATATATGTAGAATACATATAATTTGTTTAATCTATAAAGATGCAAATTCAGTTTACTTAGGAACAAACACTTAGCCAATATGGGCTCTTCATTTATAAGGGTATTGCCATTGAAATGAAATGTGGGTTGCTAATCATTTGATCCTCATAAATCTCTGTGTAGTTTTGTATTGCTTTCTAACACATCATCTGCTTTATGATCCCTCTAAACTATTAGACATTAATCCCTTTTATTACTTCTTTTCTTGGATTTCTTCTTTTGTTTACATTCATTCTTAATGAATCATTCATTCAGTTACTCATTCATTTATTCAAATTTTGATTGATAGCTTCATCTACTGAAGATACAATTATAGTTAGGTCATAGTCTTGGGTCTCCAAGAGCTCCAGGTCTAGTAAGAGAGGACAATTAGGAGACAAATATATATCTGAAAGGAAGTGAGCTAAGTGCTATAAAGCAAAAAAGTTTAATTTCCCAGGCCAGGGCAATTGAGTGAGCTGGAGATATTAGGAAGAATTTATTTGTGTATTTGCATAGGGTAGACACTTGGGTTGGGTCTGGCAAAAGAGTAATCTTCCTGCTACAAAAAGTGGGCGAGACTGGGGGCATAACATGGAGTAGTGTATTAATTATTTAATGTAGAAGTTATAGGTAACTCCAAGTAGTTTGTTTTGAACAGTTTACAGTTAATGGGAAAGGAAATAAAGATGAATAACAATAGATAACATGTTTTAAGATCTCAGAAACTATTCTCGATGTCTTATATATAACAACTCTTTTCTTCTTCCCAGTAGCCTATGTAGTAATTACTGTTACTGCCTTTTCACAGATCAGGAAACTGGACCACCTCAGAGGTGTTAAATAATATATCTAGTTACCAGTATATGGTAATTGTTGAAGCCAGGATTTGAACTCTTAACTCCTATGACACATTGTCTCCTACATAAGTAATAAGAGTTTGGAGACCCCATACCAATGAATCTGGAATCAGTACATCTATGATGGAGACACTTCAGAGAGTTCTAAGGAGGGCAGTGACTTGATAAAGTATGTGTTAAAAATTCACACATCATTCATAGTAAGGGTGAATACCTACTAAGGAGACAATTTCAAAGGTAGCAAGGTCAGCTATTTGACTGTTCCCTATCTTATTCCAAAATTCATTTAAGAAGACTTACAAAGGTTTAAATAAGGCACATAATAAGAAAACATAATAGCAAGTAGAAAAGAGAAAGATATAAAAATGGTACTAGTATGAAGGCAAGGGCAGCAAGCCGCTAAGGGTGTAACACAAGTTGAGCTCTAAGTTCATGTTTACCACCAACATGATGATGGAAAAATAATCAATTCATGGTTTCCATAACATATATAGGGGACATGGCGAGTGGAAGAGGAGATGTATAGGAGGAAGGATGGCCATTTAATACACATTTTATGATTATTTAGCTTAATATAGAAGTAGATATCAGAATGTGAAAGCTGGAAGGCAGTATTTCATCAATATTACTATACTTAGTCCAGGTTTTGACAGCTATTAGCAGCAGAGTTCAAAATTCTGTTTCTGGATAAGGTTCTCTTGTGTAGGCATTAATGAAGCCAGTTGAGTAAAGAGTCATGTAGTTTAACTATCACCTGAGCTGGGCACACAACTGAATTTCTTATAAAATGGTGGTGAGGGAGAAGGTTGCATGGTTGCATGCCTGAATAGAACTAAACTCCATGCCTTACCACAATCCATACATTCATGCATACCTATTCTGCTCAGAAGTGAACTGCATGCAGGACTGAGGTTGAAGCTAGAAACCTAAGATAGGATTAATATTATTGTAAGAAAAAAAATTTCCATCTCTGTTAACATAGAGTCACTGTGTGCAGATCAAGACCAAGAGTTCTAATTCATATAGCATGACCTAGTAGATCTAAGTCAGGAAAAATTATTAAAGCAGGTGCAACCAGATATCTCCAACAGCTATGACTCATTTAAGCATCTAGAATGCTAGATTGAGCAGTGTAAATTCCTGCGTGTTTGTGAAATGTAAACCAAAACAACTGGGTTAGGTAATGTCCTGAAAGGGATTATTTGTTATAAACCAGTGAATAGTTTTTCTCAAACTCTTTGTGGTGAAATTGTTTAGACAGTGGGGACCAGTTTCTTGTTAAATCCCACCTTGATTATAATTAGTAAAAGGAATAATGTTTCACTACTTCCAAAGTGAATAATTTAAATGTTTAAAAAGAAACAAGTCAAATGAAACATTTTTATTTATGGGAAAATATTAAAGTAATTTGTTCCTGACAACTCTGATTCTCTTGGTAGCTGAATGATAGGTCTGCTACTTACTTATTGAAAGTACGTAACTTTTAATCCATAACAAATCCCCGCCTCCAGACTGAATGGATAGGACAATAAAATGGCAAAAGTCATCAATATTCTTGCATTCATCCTTTTAGACTTTGCAAGTGAAAAAAAGTATCATGTGACTTAAATGACCCTTGGAATGGCTTGGAATGACCCTGTGCTTACTTCCTTGTTCCCCTTCTACCTTTTCCTTTCTACTCCTACATATATGTATATATACATGTGCCTAAGAAAACTGAAAACATATGTTAAAACAACACCTGTACAAGAGTTTTCATAGCAGCATTATTCATGACAGCTAAGAAAATAGAAACAGTGGGTTCTGTTCTAGCTATGATGGTTTCTGTTCTTTCAATTAAAGACTAATAGATGAACATGGTGTTTGAGATTCCTGCCAGTTTTTTCTTCTGTCCTTTCTGCCCTTAGACTTTGTGTTCCAGATATATCAAACTAGTGTTGTTTCCCACTCATACCCTGCTTTTCCACAACTCTGGCACTTTGTGCCTTGCTGTGACTGACTGCATCATATCATTCTATTGCCTAGTCCTATTTTAAGCACCCCTTTAGAATCATCTCCTGGAAGTCTCTTGGTACATCTATTCTCTCCAAGTCTGGGAAGGTGCTCTTCCTGTGTGCATACTGTCACCATGACACACACCATTCATATTGCCATGTTTAGCTTCTAAGTTGAGACTATGAATGCCTTGAGGGCAGACCTCTTCCTGTTCTTTGTTACTGTCTTAATTAGTAGAGCTGTTACATTATGGAACCCTGTCAATGCTTGCTTTTCAGAATTGCACTTATGCCTGTGAGCATTTGTTCCTACTAATATTTGTGTGACATTATATAAGGTCTGAAGTCCAGCTTGAGAAAGTAAATTAAAATACCAGACTGTATCTTAGAGAAAAGCTAATAAATTGGGGCTCTACTGGTAGGTCCACTTTGAGGAATAGTTGTATTTTAAGTTACCTCTTCAGGATCATTTGAGGGTTCATTGCAATAAGAAATATTTTTCACAGATCTGTGGATATGGTGATATTAGGGCATATTTTAATGTACTTAAGCAGTAGTCCCTTATATATAAAGGAGAACTAAGTTTAGAAATTTTGTGTGATTTCATAATTAGGTTATAAACAGATCCAAAATTACCATTAACTGTTTTCTGTTTGTTCTCAAATCTTACCTTAAACCTAGATAGATAGCATATTTGTGACTATAAACATGTGCTTGTATGTATATGTATATAAAACATATACATTTATTTTAGGGCATAGCATTTCAAATGTTGAGGATTTATAGTCTGAGGAGCCTGGTCCTCACATAATATTGCAATGATAGAAACTTCAAGTTAGAAATATGGTAGAGGGAGGAAGGTGGCAGATCAGAAGTTGCCTGTAGGCACTGCTCTTATGGAACAGATTGAAAATGGTGAATAGATAGGCACATTTAGACCCCTTAGACCCCTCGTCTAAGGGAGAGCATTGGCAATCAACAGAGAGGTAATGGGGGGCACCCAAAATGAAGGCGAGGTAAATGGGCAACCTACTGGGCAGGATCAGAGGTACCTGTGTAAGTATACGGAGAAAGGTCAGAGGAGTGAGGAGGAGGGCCCCACACTTCCCCAACAGACATTGCAATTGGAGTTGCAGGGGCGATCCTCTACCACAGCAGACATCTGGACCAACACAGGGTACTGAGTAGATGCATTAGAATGACACTAGCTGTAGCCAACAGGACCCCAGTGTGACTTCTCTCTGGATCAATGTCACTTTACAGTCTCTACTTTGCTGAAATTATTTATCAATTCCAGAAGTTTCTGAGTGAAACAGCTGCCATATTATCTCAGAAAGAAGGGAAAGTTTTAGGTAAAAAGAAAAAACAATCATAGATCAAGTGTAATTCCTAGGGGGAAATTCCAGAACCTGCAAAAGATTTCATGGGAGGGAGTTTCAGACCAGAACAAGAAGGAATGGTGTCAACAGAGGTCAACCCCAAGAGGCTGGAGGCCATCAAAAAGGGGAGGTGGGGTGGTTTGTTTTTCCCTCCCTCACATCTCTGGTAGTCAGCAGACTCCCAGTCTGCTGGAGAGCCTTTATACCCTCACAAACTCAAAAGCTACTGCCACCATGGAACTGGGAATTTCTTGAGGGCAGAGCACCAGGCTACCAGCTTCCTTGGGGCACTTCCAGTCACCACAGACGAGCTGAGACAAAAGGCATCATATTGCTTTTCTGTTCAGTGTGCTTTTGTCTTCTCCACAGGGATGGTCATTATACAATATAAGGGATCAATTCAATAAGAAAATACAATAATCCTACATATATATTCACCTCCTTAACATAGGGGCTCCTAGATTCATAAAACAAATTCTACTAGATCTAACCAAAGAAATAAACAGTGACATCATAATACTTGGGATTTCAACATTCCATTGAGAAAACTAAATAGATCATTGAGGAGGAAAATCAAGAAAGAAACACTGGATGGAAACAGGACTCTAGAACAAATGGACCTAAAAGACTTTTACAGAATGTTCTGTCCCCAAACTATGGAATATACATCTTTAGCATCATTACATGGTACATTCTCTAAAAAAGATCATATGTTAAGCCCTAAGACAATACTCAGCAAATTTAGAAAAATTAAAATCATACCATGTATCTTCTCAGACCACAGTAGAATAAAACTCACAATAGAAATCAATCCAAAAGAACTCTTAAAACTATGCAAATACCTGGAAATTAACCCTCTGCTGAATAGTCTTTAGGTCATTTCCAAAGTCAAGATAAATATCAAAAAAAAATTTTGATACAAATGAAGATGCAAAACAAAAACAAAAATAAAACAACATTAAGGGGAAACTTCATAGTCTTAAATGGCTACATCAAAAATATAAAGATCACAAATTAATAACCTAATATTGCATTTCAAGGAATAGAAAAAGAAGAACAAGCCAAACCCAAAACTAGAAAAATAAGAGAAATGATAAAGATCACTGTAGAACTAATGACATATAAACAAATTAAAAAAAATACAAATGATCAGTGAAACAAAATTTGGTTCTTTGAAAAGATAACCAAAATCAATAGGGCACTAATTAGATTAACCAGAAATAAAAGAGAAAGGATTCAAATAAGCTCAATCAGAAATGGAAAAAGGAGACATTACAACTGATACCACAGAAATACAAAATACCATTCAAGACTACTATGAGAACATTTACTTATGCACACAAACTAGGAAATCTGGAGGAAAGGGATACATTTTGGGAAACATAGAACCTTCCAAGCTTGAAGAAGGAAAACATGGAAACTTTAACAGACCAATAATGAATCATGAGATTGAAACTGTCATAACAAATCTCCCAACAACAACAAAAATAAAATCCCAGGACCAGATGGACTCACAGCCAAATTCTATAAGGCCTACAAAGAAGCACTGGCATTTACCCTACTGAAAGTGTTTCATAATGCCATTCTACAAAACCAGTATCACCCTGATACCAACAGAAAAGGACACAACAACAACAAAAAAGAAAACTATATATCAATATTCTTCATGAACATGAATTCAAAAATCCAATTGACCATTATCAAGTGGTTTTCATCCCAAGGATGCAAAGATGGTTCAACATATGTAAGTCATAAATGTGATAACCACAGAATTAAATACAAAAACCATAAGATAATTTTAATACATACAGAAAATCAACCCAGCACCCCTTCATAATAAAACTTTTCAATGAAAGTGGGCATAGAAGGAACATACCTCAAAATAATAAAAGCTGTATATGACAGACCTACATCACACTGAAAGGGGAAAAGTTAAACTCATTCCCCCTAAGAACTGAAACAAACCAAGAATGCCCACCATCACCACTTCTCTTCAACATAGTGCTGGAAATCCTAGCCAGAAATATCATGCAAGAGAAAGAAATGAAGGGTATCCAAATCAGGAAAGAGGAGGTCAAACTATCCCCGTTTGCTGATGATGTAATCTTATATCTAGAAAACTCTAAAGTCCCCACAAAAAGACTCTTAGAATTACTAAATAAATTCAGTGAAATCTCAGCCTACAAAAATAAAGTACAAAAAAATAAGTAGCATTTCTATACATTAATAATAGGTTGATAGTCAAATCCAGGGCTTAATAGCATTTACATAGTTACAAAGAAGACAACATACCTAGGGATATACTTAACCAATATAGTGAAAGATCTCTCTAAAGAGAGCTACAAAATACCAATGGAAGAAGTAATTGATGACACAAACACAATGGCAAAATTTCCCATGCTCATGGATGGACTAATTGGCATCACTAAAATGTCCATACTGCCAAAAGTGATTTACAGATTCAATGCAATTCTTGTCAAAATACCAATGTCATTTTTCAGAGATCCAGAAGAAACAATCCTAGACTTCATATGGAACCAAAAATAGCCAAAGCAGTCTTAAGTGAAAAACAAACAAAAAAACAATGAAACAAGTCTGGAGGCATCATATTATCTGACTTCAAATTATACTGTGAGGCAGTAATAACCAAAACAGCATGGTATTGATATAATGGTAGACACATAGATCAATAGAACAGAATAGAGAATCCAGAAATACAGCTATATAGCTATAATCATCTGATTTTTGATAAGCAGACAAGAACATACACCAGGGAAAAGGTACCCTATTCAAGAAATGATCCTGGAACAATTGGATAGCTACATGCAGAAGAATGAAACAGGACTCCTACCTCTTACCATTTATAAAAATTAACTGAAGATGGATTAAACACTTAAGTGTAATACCTGAAGTCATAAAAATTATATAAGAAAAAAATTCTTCTGGATATTGGCATCAGCAAAAATTTATGACTAAGACCCGCAAAGCAATTACCCCTCAAAAGGAAGGAACTTTAAAAAACCAAGATGGACAAATCAGGGAAGCTCACAACTTAAAATGTAGAATATGTGTATAAATACCATACTACTTATTAACTTACTAATTTCTTTGGAAATCTGTGTGAATTTTTATGAAAATGTGGGTGTGGCAACACAGGAACACACTCAGCTCTGATTCTCTCTCACTTTTTTTTTTTTTTTTTTGAGACATGGTCTCGCTTTGTCATATAGGCTGTGATGCTAACTCCTGGTCTCAAATGTTCCTCCTATCTCAGCTTCCAGAGTAGCTAGGACCACTGGTGTGTACCACCACTTTTTCTAATATTTTTTAATAGCGATTGGGTCTCACGTTGGCCTCAAACTCCTAGGCTCAAACAACCTTCCTTCCTTGGCCCCCCAAAGTGCTGGGATTATAGCCATAAGTCACTATATCCAGTCTCTCTCATTCTTTACAATGCACTTACCAAATTCACTGTCAAGTACATTTTTAAATGATTTCCAAGATTACAAAATCAGTATGGCCTTATGCATACATGTGATGCATTTTCTGTGGTTTTCCATTTGAAATAGTACTAAGTTATTATTACCACATCAAGGCACATGAAATATATGCTGTTACTCTCTCTTTTTTGCAAAAACGTTTATTTTCTTACTGAGAAAACAGTGCATATCACTTATTATTAATATTAGTAGTAATGTTAATTACTGCAAAAAAATGTAGACAAGAAGATATATATGTAACCCATAATTCTACTTACCAGGAAAAAAAAACCCTCACATTCTTAAAGATTCAGTGCCTATGCTTCCAGACACTTTTCTAAGTATATATATATTTTTCCTTATAAAATTAGGCTTTAAAAAACATTTTATTCTTTTGAAATACATGAAGAATAACTATTCATATTAAAATTTTGGGCAATTTCATGGTGTTCCTTTATGTGGATGAACTATACTCTATTTAATTAATCTCCTATTGCTTGACATTTAAAACTTTCCAGTTTTTCAAAAGTTCAAGCAACATGCGATGAATAGAATTGCAATTAAATCTTTCTGTACAATCTTTATTGTATTCTAAGGATAAACTCACCAAATTGAAATTACTGAGTCAAAGGGCATGCTTATTTTAAAACCTTTTGATATATATTACCAAGTGGTCCTTTCAAAACATTCTATCATTTACGGCCTTATTGTATGAGAATGCTATTTCTTTGTAGCTTAACTCATGCTCACTAAAAAATTGGAAAACATCTTTACACATTCAACAGATAAAAATTGTTACTTAACTCTTTGTGGATCTTCAAAGATATTTTTTATTACGCAGTAGAATTTCCATAGCTGACCACCCCCCTACATCCACCACCTCCTTAAGTTGATCTAATTTTCATAGAACAATCTATCAGTGCAGTAGGCCTGGTTCCTTATGTTGATCACCTCCATAAGCTGACTAGTTGGCTACAGTCACTTGGGTAGTCAGCTTACAGAGGTTCTACATTGTCTTGTATTTTCCAGTTTGCAATTTCTTTTAAGTTTGCACCCTAAGAATACATGGTCTAATGTATTTGTTTTGTTCTTCATGGCTAGCGCCTGAGGTATCCTCCCTGGAAAGTGGATACAAATATTTCTCAGCCCAAGTTTATATAGGAAATTATCTATTTTCTAATGTTTTATGGTGTTATTCTTTTTCTACAGCTAAATCATTAATCTGCTGATAATTATTTTGGGGGCTAAGTAACAGGGACATACGTGATTATTTTAATTCCCCAGTTTTTTATCCACTTGGGTTACACAACAATTGAACAAATCATCTCCACTTATTTGTGCCTTTTGAAGTTAAAAAGTAATTCAAATCATCTGAAAACTTGCACGGTGTTCTGTAAAAGCATGCTGATCGAAACGTTTATGCATCTGTGGCTGCAATACAAGTTTGAGTGCTGTGTCAGATCAAGCCCCTTAATGCCTTTTATAAAAGGATTCTAGATTCCTTTATAAAGTGAAGGTGTGGGGCAAAATTATCATTTGACTGCCAGTGGGGGCTCTCGGAGATAGTCATCTTGTTACCCTTTTTTCAAACCTAAAATTTCTTGAAAAGTTCCAAGGCAAGATCTGCTACTTTAGAAGAACACTTGAAAAACATTTCCTAGCTGCTCTCTGGTTGGGGAAGAATACCGAAAATGTTCTACATTTTAAAATTCCAAGTGGCTTATCTGTCTATTTAGCAAACACTTTGAAAAATACAACAGTAGCTGCTTTTGCACATCTTAAAAAAAGGAATACCATTAAGGAAACATGAAAATACCTTCACAGTCATTGATTATTATGATAGTTGGTAGAACATAGAGCTGAATTCATTCAAAAGCTGGTTGGATTGTTTCATATTTTGCCTTTATACACACAAAAAGGAGCAAAAACATTAAATTATCTACCTGTTTCTCAAGGGTAATTGATGCAATCATTGAATTAAGCCTAACTTAATGGAGTTAGAAATTACTTTTGCATGGGACAGAGATTTAGTCAAATGTCCAATGGTTTTAATGGTATTTTAAGGTCTACCTTCACTTCTAGGAATCCTATTTTTCCAATAGCTAGGGTGCTGAGACTATTAGTACATATGCTATAAAGGAATAAATTAACATGAAGAAATAAGAAAATACGTGATGTGACATAAAAAAATAGGACCGACAGCCCTCACTTTTTGGTGTGTAGAGCATTCCTTTTCAAAGTGTCTTATTCAAAGTCACCCTGGGATCTTGATAAAAGATATACAGGATCTGGCAGAAGTATCACCCTTGCATGCCTGAGTGTGATAATTGTTATGTTACAGAATTACATGCAAAGAATGCAAATTACAAATGATGGCAAAAACAATGCCCCTTGTATGACCTGGTAGTCAGTACCAATATTTAATTACAAAATCATAAGCTTTTAATTCTGTAACATAACAATATCACACTTAGGCCCAAAGGGACATTACTTCTGCTGGACCTTGCGCATTCTGATTCAGTCTGGGGTGAGTCTGCAAGTCTACACTCCAAGCAAGATTGCAGGTGATTCTAAGGCCCTGGAGAAACTCCAAGCGGTAGTAAAGGAATTTGAGCAACAAGAAATTTGAATCCTTTTTAGCTCTCTAATTCTAGACTTACTTAACAATAAGAGAGTTTTCATTTACTTAGTAAGGAGATACTTTGGGCTTCATTTTTCCAAATATACAGAGGGTGCCAAAAATACATATACATATTTTTAAAAAGGAAAAAACTAACTGTATTAAAATTGTAGCACTCAAGTGACATTTACTTCTGCAATTACAAGAGGTGCTCAAATGTGGCTTGTAGTCATCCTTTGTTATTGGTATATGTTGCTGTATTACAATTTTAATATAGTTTTTTCCTATCTTAAGATGTGTATATATATTTGTGGCACACCATGTATTTCTGTTTCTGTGGGCTAATCATCCATGCTAACATTCTGAATCTTGACCCTCAAAAAAATTACTTGCCACATCTTAGGTAATAAGGATAGTATAGTCTGTTCTCAGATTTTTCAAGGCAAAATAGTAAAATTACAACAGAGCTAACAGAACGTTAGTAGACCCAAGTGATAAAAATACTGTTACAGCACATTCAAGAGCAGTATATGTATCTCTTAGATGGGGTGTGCAAAAGACCTGTTTCAGTGGAGTTTTGCTGCAGGAAGCTATGCAGAGTATACAAAAGCTGCTTCTGGCTGCGGGTGTCAGGGGCCTGACCATCCTTGGTCTGCTCTGTAATCTATGGTAATCATTACGGGTGGATGAGTGAGAGGCTGTGAGTGAAATCTGGAAGTCTGTGTGTGTGTATGAACCAGAAGATATGTATTTTTTTTAATTAAATCATAAACATGTAGATCATGTATACATTAACGCATTTGTGGGGTACAATGTGCTGATTTCATATAGAATTAGGAACATTTACATCACTCTGGTTAATATATACCTCATCTCCTTTACCTAGTTATTGTGTTAAGACATTTATACTCTATACTAATAGATCTGACATGTACCCTTGCATTATGCACCACTGGTGTGATCCTACCTTTCACCCTCCCTCGATCTGACCTCCCCTCCTCCCTTCTCATCCCCCCCTTCCTCCTTCCTTAAGGTGTTTTGATTTATTGTTTTAAGGCAAAGGTAACCAATTAAAGAAAACTCTAACTTTGCAGATTGCTACTTGTAAAGAATGAAGGTTAAAGTTCTAACCCCAGACCTGCTTCCAACGTGACCCTGGACCAATCCTTTTACTCCTTGGGCTTCAGGTCCTCATTTATTAAATGAGCAAGCTGAGAGAGATGACCTCTGGCATCTAATATAGTTATAAAGTCAATAACTTCATTACAAGAAGCATGGTAGGAAACTTAATCTCTGGCTTTGAGCCTTTTATTTTCAGGAGAAATTAATAGAATCCACAATTTATGACTGTATAGTTACCTTTCTAGGACAAAAGTACTTTTTAAACATTTTGTGGTTCTGAAATTGTTTGTAATTGAAAAAGCTTCCTTTCTCTTGGCAATGGCAGTAGACTTTTCTGTCTTTTTTAGTTGATTTGGTATTTTGATTCTCTAGCTGCTTTCCCAATTTTCTCTTTGATTAGTTATACTGAAGTTTCGTCACAATGTATCTAAAGATAGAATTTATTTTCTTTATTCTGATGGTAACTCATGCTTTTAGTGTGTGATGATTCATATTTTTCATCAGATTTTTGAAACTTCTTATCCCTTATACTCTCAAGTATCACTCTTCCCCGTTCTATTTCTGTCTCTAGGCGCGTGTTGCCTCTTCTCCTTCCTGTCTTACTCTCCCAATTGCTTTGTGTGGTTTCTGTCTCTTTGTCTTTCTCTGATATGTTCTAGAAGATTGTGTACCTTGTGTATTCAGTTTATTAATTGAACGGTGTCCAATCTGTTTTTAGACTCATCTGGGAGGGCCGCAGGAGGGACAATACAGTTCTAGACTTTACTCAGGTGCCCAGCATGAGCCTAGAGAACTCCTACCCCGTGGTCCACAGTCTCATGGGCCGTGATAGGAGAGTTCATCAGAGACATGAGGATGGTTTGAGAGGGAATAACGTATGAATAGTGAATTGGAATTCCTAGAAAGAAGAGATGAGCTAGAGTAAAGAGATAAATAGCTAGTAATTTTCAAGAATTTTTAAAAGACAAATGAATCTACGGATTCAGTAGGCCAAATGAATCCTAAGCAGAAGAAACAAAAAGATATAAACTCCAAGATATAAATAGAGCAATGTTACAGAAACCAAAAGAAGGAAGTAAGATAAGCTAAGAGGGAGAAAAGACATACACATTTATACACATGAACAATAGTGGGGATCACATGATATTCGTTGTGGTTTTGTTTATGATAACAAATAAGATGAAAAGCTTACCTGGCCAAATAAAGGAATGGGATAATATGATACAGCCACTGGAAAGGGTGAGACAGTCCTGTATGTATTGACTTGGAATAATTGCCAGGATATCTTAACTTTTAAAAAATATTCATGGTGCAGACCCAGGAGACATTAAATTATATGCATTTAATATATATTTTAAATATTTATAACAATATACAGAATAATGCAATTGTTAAACCCAATGGATATCTGTCACTACAACCAAAAATGAACTGGTATGTACGTGGCGTATCTTTGGTAAAGAGATACTTTGGGCTTTATACTTCTATCTTTAGAAAGGTGTTCAACTGGTAATAGCAGTTACATGTGGGGAAACAAACTGGGGGCTAAGTCAAAGCAGGAGCTTTAACTGTATATTCTTTTCTACCTTGTGACTTTTGTATATTATTTATATAGTTCTCCTCTTGAATAAATAAATAAATAACAATCAAATAGCCAATTCTCCCTTTCCTCAGAACAACCAAATTGTTTGCCTCTTGCCGTACCTACGCCCCCTTATCATAAAGGAGGTCGTGCTCAAATTCGGTGCTTAGAGAAACTTCTAAGAGGGGAGGGGTCTTGATGCAGAGGAAGGAGGAAGAGGTCTTTATAGCTTTGCCTTTCCTTTTGGAAGTTTTTTTCTAGAAAGAGTATAAAGCATTCTGTATTGCTGCATATTTCTTTCTAGTGAATGGTGTAATTTTTTTCTGCCCTTGCTTACTTTAGCTAAAGGCAGTCTGCACCCAGACCATGAAGGATCCTGGATGCCCTGCCTAGTAATGTGAACATTCTTTTATAAACATTTCCCAGAGTGTCTTTGACATAATTTTAGTCCTGAGGAATTCTCTCTGATAAAAGGAGTTTGGGGCTAATCGGTTTATCAAATATTGCATATCCACCTCTTAGAGAAAAAAAACTAAGATCTCTAACCTATGAAGGCTCTGAGAAATCCTGAAATAAACAGTAACCCTGTTTGACATTATTCAGTACAGAATCTTCAACTCTATTGCACAAGAAAATCTCTTTTTTTATTTTTATTTTTTTTATTAATTGATAGCTGTATACATTAATGCAAACATGGGGTACATTGTACTGTTTTCATATACAATTTGAAATACTTTCATCAAGCTGGATAACATAAATTTCATGTCATTTGCTTAGTCATTGTATCAAA
>CAUYQV010165517.1:0-41402 GCA_963574575.1 Galagoides demidoff | reverse complement strand
TGGTCCCAGCTACTTGGGAGGCAGAGGCAGGAGACTTGCTTGAGCCCAGGAGTTGGAGGTTGCTATGAGCTGTGATGCCATGGCACTCTACCCAGGGGGATAGCTTGAGGCTCCATCTCAAAAAAAAAAAAAAAAGAAAAGATTGTGTCTATTATATTTCCTAATGCTGGAGTTTTTCTCTTCATTCCTGATATTCCAAGATTCTTCTTAGTTTTTATATTTTTTCAGTTCAAACTTTCTATTAGGTTCTTCTTTACATTATATAATTTCTTTTCAATCCTTTCTACTTCAGCTTTTTTTTCAAGAGTGTTTGCAATTACTCTATCAAGTATTTTCTAAGAGTAGCTTGAAAGTCTTTTTTGGATAATTCCTATCTTGCCATTGCTTTTTTTTTTTTTAATCACCTTTTCCAATGTAAGTTGATTTTTTTTTTGTAATTTTTTATTGTATCCTCAATTTTTTGAACATTACCTTATGAGAATCTGTATGTCATTTAAACCCTATAAAAATGTCAATATTTTTGTTTTAGCAGACATTTTAATCATTTTATTTAAGCCCACAGGTTTCCATCTGTTTTCTATATCTATGGTTCCAATGTCAGTTAAATTACAATTGCTTTTCTAGTTAGGGCTGACAGAACACACTGGACACCAAAACTTGCACAGAATTTACTTACACTAAAAATGTGTATATGTATATTCACTGTTTATCTGAAATTCAAATTCAACTGGCATCCCATATTTTTGTTAGTTAAATATGACAACCCTATCTGAAGTTTTGTTGGAATTTGTCCTACAAGTTAGCTACCTAGTGGTGGTCCTAGTTCAGTTGCCAAAGCCATTTTTATGCTAATAAGGATCAAATCAAATCAAGTGTGTGTTAAAGATAAACCCAGGAGTTCACATTCTGTCACTTCCCTTTTTCAGCTATTTCCCCTGTAGTTCTTGGTATCCTTAGGCTCCCCTTTTCCATCCTGTGGCAGAAACTGCCCCCTTCTGCTGTACAGCCCAGTGTGGGGTGGGGGTGTGGAGATACAGGAAGAGAGGAAAGTCAGAACCAGCAGGTTTTGGCATCACTCTCATATAGAGTTCCAATAAAAGAAGAGGAAGATTCCTCTTCCTCAGCTTGCCACTACCCCCGTTGTAAAACAGCATGGTTCTGGGGTGAGAGAACAGAATAAAGGAGGAGGGAAAACATACACACACACACAGAGCACTCTTCTCATTCTCTCTGAGATTTAGAATTTCTGTTTTCTATTCTTCAAGTCAGAATTAGAGGATGTCTACCAAATCTCTGACCCACAGTGTTTGTGTCAGGATTTAGGTTGCTACTGACTTCAGGCTAAGGGGAGGGAAAAAAAATGGTACACTCTTTTCCAGTGTAGTGGTACTTCAAAACATGATATTCTTTCTATTCACATGATAATATTTGCTTTTCAGAGTTATGTAATAGCTGCCCATGAATTCTCTTAAGTGTTTATAATTGCTTTCAGTGAGAGAGGAAGGTAGACATGTGTGTACTTCATTTTACCCAGAGCCAGAGCCCCTAATGCTAATTATTGACAGACTGCAATGAGTTAAAGATACATATTAATCCCCAGAGAAGACAGCTCGGCATCGGTGGCTCAAGTGGCTAAGGTGCCAGCCATGTACACCCAAGGTGGCAGGTTTGAATCCAGCCTGGGCCTGCCAAACAACAATGACGGCTGCAATCAAAAAATAACTGGGTGCTGTGGCAGGCGCCTGTGGTCCCAGCTACTTGGGAGGCGGAAGCAGGAGACTCACTTGAGCCCAGGAGTTGGAGGTTGCTGTGACCTGTGATGCCATGGCACTCTACCCAGGGGGACAGCTTGCAGCTCTGTCTCAAAAAAAAAAAAAATCCCCAGAGAAAACAATAGTCAAGTATACAAACATAAGTGACAATAAAGGCAAAAGAAGGCTTAAAATGGCATACTCAAAAGATTTGTTTACCACAAAGAAGGTAAGAAAGGAAAAACAGAGAAACAAAAAATAAAATGAGATAAATACAAAATAAATAGCATATATACAACCTTATCAATGAATTACACTAACTGACAATAGGTCTCTTTATTAGATACTGTGAAAAGTTTAGATAATAGCAAAGAATACCCTGTCAGTGGCTACTTAAAATTTAATTTAAAATGAATCTGAGAGGGTGGGAGTCATGAATAACATTAAATCTTCAAGACGGTTGCCTGTGGGAGAGAAAGGCTGAGGAAGGGAGCTTTCTGGGAATGAAGCATGCCGAGGCTGCCACTCTTGGAAAGAACAGAACACTAAGAACTTTAGCTACTTCTAGATTTCTAAATTTTAATTTCTCATTGTCAAGCCACATTTAGGTGATAAATCCTCCTTTAAGTCATACTCTTCCAAGATACTAAGAAATCATTGAGACTAGCTAAAACCTTTGGCACCTTGGCCCTAGTCTGAGTAAAATATCTACTAGCTACTGGATGCCATGCTTCTCTCCAGAGGGTAGATGATAGCTAGCTAGCTAGCTAGATACTCTCCATATTCATCAAAACCTACACAGTAGGTATTAAATGTCCATTTTATAGTTGATAAAAATAGATTGTTTAAGGGAGTA
Source organism: Galagoides demidoff (assembly GCA_963574575.1). Lineage (NCBI taxonomy): Eukaryota > Metazoa > Chordata > Mammalia > Primates > Galagidae > Galagoides > Galagoides demidoff. The sequence goes on along the minus strand of CAUYQV010165517.1, from coordinate 38,795 downwards.
AATTATTTACCCAAGATAATACAGCCATGAGTAGTAGAGATCAGGATAATCAAACCTATGTTTTTCCACTATATGATGCTTTCTCCATGTTAGTAGCGCTTAGCATCCACAACAAAGAGACTTCACTGGGACCATCAGCTAGAGCCTAGTAACTTAGTAATTTCCAATTTTATACAATCTCAATTTTGAAAAAGCCTGTAATATAATAAACAAAGGAAAAAGACTAGATTTTCAAAATGATTGTTTGATTTACTATTTTGAATAATGTTATTAAAATATGTTCCCGAGCAGAGTTTCAATTTAAACATCAAGCAAAAAGGAAAGGTCTCAAAACTGTGCAGATTTGAAATCATCTGCATTTTTTAGTTTTTAAAGTGTTTGTGAATATCTTCAATTAAGTAACATGCAGAATGAAATAATACATTTTGATGACTGATCAGTAAATTATGATGGAATAAACTGAAAGCTTTCAATGTTTCAGAGGCACTCACTTTTACTTAAGGCTACTGGAAATCTTCAAAGGCATCCCAATATAACAAAATAAATTGTAAACCTCAGCCTGATAATATTTTACATGATGGGTTACTGATATTTTTGCCCAGCCTCTGATCTGACCCCACCTTACCGACTGCCTACTTAATGGTTTTTTTTTTCCTGCTGTTTTATGTGCCTTTGCTCAAGACACTTCTTTTTTTTTCTCTTAATAATTTTTTTATTGAATCATAACTGTGTACACTAATGCATTTATGGGGCACATTGTGCTGATTTCATATACAGTTTGGAATGCTTACAACAAACAGGATCAAAACACTTCTTCAGCCTATCCCTTCCGCAGTACATGAGCTAAACTCCTGCCCAGCTAAGCAAGATTCAGCTCAACTCAACGAGGAAGTCTTCCCTCCTTCTTTACTTACTTCTGCTGGTAAAACTGACTTCTCTTTCCTCATATTTCCAAAGACTTTTGTTGGTTTTACTATGATAGAACTTATTCTTCTCTTCTTTGTCTTAGATTTACATTAGCATGTGATGTCACCGTCACTCACCAGTAAGTTCCGCCATGCCAGGACGGGGCCCCTGGGGATCTGCAGTGTGTGGCCCAGGGCTATACATCTAGTTACAGTCAGAAAAGGGATCACTGAGTGTTTAAAAACTTTCACCTTGCCAATATACAAGAACAAAATACAAACCGTGATATACATAATTTTTATTTACTACTGGCAGGATCAACCAGGTACATAATTTTAATTTAGTGAAGTCCAACTCAAAATAACGGTCTGAGAATAATAGAGAAATTCAGGGTTTTAAAAACTAGGAGAATTATTTGGAGATTGAACAGAGTATAACAATAGCTAAATGAAATTGGAACTGCAATAAAAGAGTTTCAGAACAGGAGGAAGGTCATATTTAAGAACCAGAAACAAAGCACACTGTGTATAATATTCACTACACCTCTGTAGTTTCCGCTGCAGCATTTTACATTATTCAAGTCTTTTTATCACTGCTTATGACAATATTTGCTTCCCTTATGAATTCATTTTCAGTATAGCCTTGTACTGTCATTGAATTTGAAAGATAGTCTAATTTAAGATTATCAGAATTAGACAGAGGACTCTATTGACTGAATAACAGGAAGTTCTATGCATATGAAATTCAAAATGCCTCAAACATAACTGAAATCACTGAGAGCTCAAGAGAAATGTAAAATAGTAGATACTAATAACGGTTTATTATCTCTCGCTCATATGCAATCATTTTATACCTTTGGAAAATACCATTGATGTACTTGTGTAAAATGCATATACAGGCAGTTCCTTGGTTACGAACAAGATAGATTCTGTAGGTTTGTTCTTAAATCAAACGTGTACGTAAGTTGGAACAGGTACATTTACCTATTGTTTATAATAGCCTCTGTTTGTAAGTACAAGTTAGATGTTGGTAACTCAGGGACTGCCTGTAATATAAAAGGCTGTTTGAGACTACATAAGGTCTAATATTATAGTTTATAAAGAATACAATATGTATAAGGAAGAAGGATAGCAAAAAGGAAACAAAATTTACAGCAACTAAATGTATTTAGTGCTCTATCTACGCCAGGACTTGTCTGGGAACAGTATTAATAGCCAGCACTTCTTGAGTGTTTATTATGTCTAGAAGTAATTCTGAATGTTTATATGGATTGCATCATTTCATCTTTAAAACAAATGTATGCCTTTAGCATCATTATTTTTTTTCTCTTCCAGATGAGGAAATTGTAGCACAGAGATTACATAACTCCCTAGCTGTCACTGAGCTAAGAATCTCAAAGGTGAAACTTGAATAGAAGCAAGCAAGCATTGTGTACTTAGCCACTACATATATATTTCCTGGCCGGTTTTATTATCTTCATTTTACAGAGTAGGAACTGGGGATTCAGTGATATTAAGTAGGTTGTAGGTTCCCCGAGTAGATGACCCTAATGAATGGCAGAGGCAGCATTAAAAATCAAATCTGTTTGATTCCAAATTCTTCAATAATTCCTCTACACCACCTCCAAAACGACATGGGATAAAATATTGATAAAGTCTATTCAGACTATATTCTATCCCTTCCTTATTTAAATATCAATTGCATTTCTTTCTGGGTGTTATTAGGCACTTCACTTAATCACTTTTTGCTTTAGTTCTTTCGTCTATAAAATGAGGATAATAATACTTCCTACCTCAAAGTAATTGTTTCGAAGATTGGATATGATATGTAAAGAAACTTAATAGTGCCTAGTACAAACTTCTTTTTAATATAATGAACATTATTGCCATCATTATTTATAAATTATTGTAGTTAGGGAGGAAATGAATATATATTAATACTACTGCTAATAGAATGAGTACTGAGCTAAGCGCTTTTTAAACATTATCTCATCCCAATAAACCCATCAAGTTGTTGTAAAACTCATCTGTAAAAGGGTACAGATAATGAGAAAACTCATCATGTGACAGATGATGAAGGGGAAGCTTCAGAAAGTTGGTTAAGTTGCCTGAGATTATACAGCTCACGGTGGCAGGACCAGATATTAAATACAGGTTTATTGATGCCAAACCCACAGGGTGGGTATGTGATCAAGGTCAAAGGATGGTGTAATCCAAGTGTTACAGAAGTTCAGAGAATGGAGGGCATTTATTGCTAAGAAGATTGAGAAAAATTTCTCCGGGTAGGTTGACATTTGAGCTTAGCAGTTACGTTAGGGAGAATTTCAACAGATACGTATACATTTTGAAGGACAAAACAAGCTTCTGGAACAGATGAGGAAAGGTCTTGAAACAGGGTGTAATCCAAGCAGCATTGTAGGGAAGAGCAGACAGCAGAGCTGGAAAGGTGAGCTGATTTACCCTCCATGGGTACAGGGACTGTGCTTCCACAATTATTCTGCTTAGTTTAGCGATCTTAAGACACATGTGGCACCTAAAATGTGGCTAGAGAGACTGAAGGACTGAATTTTAAATTTAATTTTATTTGATTTCACTTAATTGACATTTAAGTCTAAAAACTGATAATTGACTCAGCTATTGAAAAATTTCAACAACTTAGATATGTCGATCTATTATAAAATCGAAATACAGATTAAGGATTTTTGGTAAAATTTTACCTCCTAAATTAAGATGTGCTATAAGTATAAAATATATATTGGATTCTTAATACTTATTTTAAAAGAATGTAAACTATCTCATGAACACTATTCAATATTAATATAATTAGATTTTGATATTGTATAGACTTTGTGTTGAGTCAAAGAAAATGAATTGTTTAAATTAAGTTTTCCTACTTATTTTTACTTTTTAAGTATGGCTATTAAACTATTTAAAAATACATACATGATTGATGATGTATCTTTCCTTATATTTTTATTAGACAGAGCTATTCTAGCCTATTCCTGGCATTAACTAGTGTTCCATGAAATATCTGTTAATCAAGGAACCAGATCATAACCTTACAGCCATGTTGAGGATCTTGTTTCTTCAGTAGACAAGAGAGCCACACAAACTTCTCGATAAGGGAGGTGATACGGTCAGAGTACTGTTTTAGAAGCCTCATTGTAAGAGTGATACAAACAGAAAAGATGCTGAATTAAGTTAGATGGTCCTGCAATATTAAAATAGGCCCTGAGCACATACCGCTCCTTCATAAGCTCTTCCATGGCAGCTCAAAATCATAGCACGACACCATGTACCTGGTCCACGTTTCTCCTGAGAAGGGCAAACACTCTTGCAAGTGAAAGGCAATGCCTTTCCAATAGAGCCTAACACCTCTGTGCACCTAATTGCATCACTGATGGGTTTAAGGGGAAAGTTAGCATCAATGAAGTTAATCTCTCCACACAGTCTTGTAGGATAGAACTCTCTTCATTCTAGTTATGATCTGCCAAATATAGCTTAATAATATAATTTAAAAATATGCACATATGGAACTATAGGTATGACTTTTTCTCCACCAGCAATCAGAATGTTCTTTTTACCACATGTCTGATTGTGTTATTTCCTGTTGAAAACTTTAATACTGTACCATGGCTGAAAGGATGCAGTCCTAACTCACTTAATAGCCCTCCCCCAACCAGTCCTATTCTGCCTCAACTCTCTGCAATGTCCTTCTATAAACAATGACTCATTCCGGTCTCTTGCAGTAGGAAGAAGTAAGAATCGAACCCAAACTAGCCAAAGAATGTGTTTGTCCCATGACAGGTAAATGTTCCATAAATAGATAGATACATGAACAGGGGATGCTGCCCTCACTCCCTCCTGTTGGAGACAGACTAGCTCCATGTGGCAGAATAAACATCTATCATCAATCCCTATCTCATTTTCTTAAAGTCCTTGATTTTTTCCATGCTACCACATGGAAAGTGTGCACCATGATCCAAGAATTTTTCTACCATAGCTCTTCTCAACTTGTGGGTCGTGACCCCTTTGGAGGTCTCCTGCATATCAGATATTTACATTACAATTCATAACAGTAGCAAAATTACAGTTATGAAGTAGCAACGAAAATAATTTTATGGTTGGGGGTCACCACAACTTGAGGAACTGTATTAAAGGGTCCCAGCATTAGGAAGGTTGAGAACCACTGTTACCAGCTTTATGTGTAACAAGTGATTTGAGGCTCACTCCAATCCTACTACCATCCTCACGGCAGATGGGGAAACAGAAGCACAGAGGAATGTAGTAACTTGCCAGAGATCACCTAAGAAGTGGGAGGGCTGGAATTTGGAACCAAACAGGCAGGCTCTGACATGCAGGCATCTCTAGAGAATCACTGTGGCCAGGGAAGGAGGAATTTTGATAGGCTATGCCTCAGTTATGGGTCTACCTCAGAGAAGGGGGGGGAGTACTGTGATTAAGAGCCAGCCAGAAACAAATGACAGGGTGGGACTAAGAGAAAGAGAACACCAAGGAGATCAAAGTAACAGGGTCTGACAGAGAGTCTACATTCCAAACAGAGTGGCTGGAACAAGCTGGTCTTTGTAAAGTTTACCAGGCACTCTTTGCCTCTGTAATTCACCACTCTTTTCACCCCAACCTCACAACTCTCTTCCTGGAAGACTGCTATTTATCAGTCTATAAGGCAAGCTCCAGCAGTGAACTATCTCTTCTGCAACATTCTCCTGGTTCCCATAAGCAAAATCAATCACTGCCTACCCCATGTCCTTCCATACCCCACGCAGCCCCAAGCCCAGCGGTGACAGTGCAGACACAAGTTCTGTGTGGAAACCTTGTCATTCCTACTCCTTTAAAAGGAACTTGGGCTAGTGAGACTTAGCAACATTTTCCTCCTCTTTATTTATAAATGTCGCTTTCTTTGGGTCAGTTCAGGATGTTGAGATTAACGCTGTCCGCTCTGCTGCTGGGCTTCCTCTGCGATTAGGCGATGGAGATGTGTTCCCTCCCTGCTCTGCTCCTGCCTCTCCATCTGTTTTCTACATCTGACGGCCATATTTTAGTGTAGCTCTCTAGCATCAGGGCTTTGTTGTAAGGAACGTGTCCCTGACATACCACACTCCAGGCATTTCTCCATTGTTGAGCTCATTTAATTGGTTCATAGTTACTGGTTTTGATGCCTGTCTCTCCCTGTGAGACTCTGAGTTACTTAAGGATGATGACTATGACCTACGTAACCTTGTTATCCCTAATGTTGAAAGGAGTTCCTGGTCACGGCAGAGACTTAGTGGGTCTGTTTCCTTGAATTGAAGACAAAAACTGAGAGAAGGAGCAAGGTAGCAGAGAAGGGAAGGAGAAAAGAAAGCAGTGAGAGAAAAAAAGTATTTGTGAAATTATTTCAGTATTTGCCTTTTTCTTAGGAAATAAAAAACCTATTCAATTCAAACGTAGGTCAAATTACCTCCTTTTAAATTTATAATGGCGAAAAAAAATGAAAATAATGAAAGAGTGAAATAATTCCTGCTGTTGGCCCGGAGAGAAAATTCTCGGAAGGAAGCTTTTCCTTTATGACCTTGGGCACATTTGCCTTTATCTCATATGACAACCTCGAGCTACTGTGGTTATGTTAAAAAGGGGTGGCGATGTTAATCAGAGTAAATCTATCTAGCTCTTATCAGGCCCAGAAAAGTGATTTAGAACAGAGGTCCGCTCAGCAGTTCAACTGCTTAACTTCAATCTGGTCTTTGAACAGAAGAAGGTGGGCATCGTCCTGAGTTTCAAATTGGCATTGACCTTGTGCAATTTACTAACTGCCTGCAACCCAGTTTCATTTCTTCCTCTGCCCAGAGAAGAGTGGTGTGGTTAGAAATGATTGAACAAAAAAGCTCACTGACTAACAAGTGTATTTCCCTTGTCACAATGTTTAAAAAAAACTTATTTCTAATGCTACAGAGCTATGTCCTAAATACCATTTCTTAGGAGTAAAATCTCTCTCTAAAATGAAGTTAATGCAAGCACTTGACACAATCAACGTGCTCAAAAGTGTTAACTCTGAATGGAGAAGCTTTAGGTTCAAATACTTTAATGACTGTGTGACCTTGGGGAAGCTATTCTGTGCCTCAGTTTCCTCAACTGTACATTGAAGACAAGAATACTTAGTTGTGAGGATTCATTGAGCCAGTATTTTAAAGTACTTATGTATAACTAGGCCTAATACACAGAAAGCCCTATGCATTTTAATTAGTGAAAATTAAAATAAATCAGCAAATATCAGATATATAGATACCTGAAATTACTAAGAGTAAAAAAAAGACTGAACAGAAGAACAAATTTCTACATCTCAGAGTGTGTAGCCTATCCATGAAGTAATGCAGAACAAGTTTCCCACATTTTTTGAAAACTTTAAATGATGTAGGTACAATGGTCTTGTGGTTTCTGGAGTTAATAGGATGTTACACTGAAAAGCGTTTCACCAGGTAAGCAGTTGCACGCTGTGTATAAACTTTGAGAAACTTCATGGGTCCTTAGATTACTACTGTGTCTTCTCTCGGGCAAACTTCAGTGTTCCCAATAATTTGAGAAATATTGCTTAAAACCTTTTAACTAAACCATTAATTGTCTTTAAAGTATTTTGTGAGAGCAGAAACTTAATTGTCACAGAGAAGAACGATTGTAAGTTCTATCAATGCTATGACAGTTGGAAGCATCCAGAGAGCCCTCTAAATGCTGTCATGCCCTTCTCAGCTGAGCCTTTATCCAATGTCTGCCACCACCTCAGAACAAAGGTCACAACTCCCAATTTTTAATGAAAGAATGAACCTAACAAAGTAGTTTAAACCTAACAAGGTAGTTTAATGACAGCACTTCATAATGATCTCCCTGGTTTTGATTTGTCTGCTGTGCTGTTTATTTTTAAAATAGTTCATGAGACCCAAATTCCAGACTAAATGTACATTTTAAAATACTAAAATCGTTGCAAAAAAGAAAGGTCTAATAAGAAGATATCATATCTGTCAGCATTAATAAAAGTTCATTTTAAGTTCTCTGCAGTTTATCATGCTAATTAGATGTTTGGAAAAGCCTTCCAAAGCCCAGAGATTGTTCCTCTTCCCCATACTATATCTTGGGGAATGCGTGTGGAGAATCCAAATCTATTAAAAAATGATAATCACCAAATTAGGGAGGAGGTCAAAAACAATAAATTGAAATATTCAGGCAGAACAAGCTGTGAGGTTAATAAAAGCAGTATTTTCTTTCTTCTCTACTGTCACAAACACATGAAAGTTGAGACAGCAAAACATTCTGTACATTTTTGCATTAATTAAATCCCAAATTATCACAGGGATATTATTTCCAAGTTCTATACTCCCACCAACACCCTCATTCCCTCCACAGGAATCAGTTCCCAGTCTAATTCATGGCATTGTCAGATATGCTGTCTCTGGGTTTTGCTGTTCAAGAGGAGAGTTGTGCAGCCAAGGGAAGAGGAAGCAAACTTTACCGAAGAAAAGATGCTGAATGAAAACTCGGCGCATACCTAAGGTCTAACTCACTGACTTGCTCACAATGGGAGCTTAAGGGAAAAGAGAAATTTACTGGAAGCTTGCAAAGTTGTCTCCTGCAATCCAAGGTCAAAATATGCAGCTGGAGCTGTGAGACACTAGAACCAAGAACAGGAAAGTCAGCAGGAGCCAACACAGCTGCTATTTTCAACGTTTTCATTCTCTCGGGGAAGCAGGATCTAACATCTCGCTTTCTCTCCACCAACAGGCTTCATTCTTCAATTTTGATAGGGACTCACTTACAAATGGGCCACCTGACTACCGTCATCACAAATTCCTGAAGGAGATAATCTAATCAGAACAGACAAGAGCTTTTTGATAGGTTCTCTTGGTCCAGTGGGTATTGGTCATTTGTTAACGCTATGGAAACAGAGCACAATGAGGGTCACAGCCACAATCTATACCAACTTTTGGTAAACCTTTTACAAAAAGGGCTATCTGGCAAACATTCTAGGCTTTAGGGACTGTAGATTCTCTGTCAAAACTACTCCACTCTGCTGCTGTAGCACAAAAGCAATGACAGACTCTACTTATAAGCCTGGGTATGGATGTACGCCAATAAAACTTATTTACAAAAATAGGCATTGGGCAGATCAGTTCTGTAAGATATAATTTGCTGAGCCATGGTCTACAACTACACTATGAGCGGAAATGACTTTTTAAGGAAGAAATATGACAAGCTGGAGTGGGCAATCATCTAGGATAGTCACCAAGCACTGAACCTGGCAAGCACAGTCCTGTAGTGTGTGGAGAAGCTGAAGCGGGGATGCGTGGTTATGAGTCACACGGCATCAGCACTGTGTTCAGAGAAGGCTTTTCACTCTATCAACGAAATTTCTACCTCTGCACCATACCTGCTTCTCCTCAGGATAAACAAGGAAGAGAGAGCTCAGAAGGAAAGTATCAGATTCCTCAGGCTGAGTTGGATGGAGAGATCCACGCTGCTGTCGGAGAGGCAGGTTTTCGGAAAGGCATGCCTGACCAACTCATATCCAGCTACAGCACCCCTGGGAATTGTCCACTGTAGGAAAAGTAGCAGATAAACTCACAAGGTATAGTTGGAAAACAATACAGAAGGCAATTTTGAAGTCCTATTTTGAGCTAGGAAGAAAAAAGAGAATATAAATATTGCATGAAGTAGTGTTTTAAAATGGCATTCCATCCATTTGGGCAACCCAGCTATTCAGCGTTGAATAGCACCTGAACCCAGCTGTGATAAGGATGAGGGCCAGACGTTTGCACCACGAAGGTAGCTGCCCCGACAGCACTGCAAAAGCAGGGAGCCAAATAGGTGTTTTTGTTTGATATTTTCCCTAAGCAACAAATGCGGCCAAAACATTCTGCAGGAAAGGATAAGCTTTTTTGGCCCTTGAGGCAGCCTGGATATGGTCAGCAAGCCCCAGCTCTGCAGTCAGTGGGAGAGGACCATGAGAGATGTGTTTCACTGACCTCTCTGGGCAGCTGTTTTCCTCCACGCCCCCAAGGGCTTCAGTAGATTTACTAGTTTGCAGTGATCTCCTTGGCAGGATTGTCCTTCCCCTCTCTGCCATGTGAGGTACACTGGGGAGAAAAAAAAAAAAAAGAGGGAAATGGCAACTTCTGAAGCAGGTGGATATTATAGGTATTATTAAAATATTGAATTCTTGATATCTTAATATCAAAAATTAAAAGTAAATGGTTTCCAAATGCAAGGCATGCCTTGAAGATATTGTGGGGTTTGATCCAGACTTCTACAATAAAGCAAATATCACAACACAGGGAGTCATCTCATTTTTTTAGTGTCCCGGTGTACATAAATGTTATATTATACTATAAGTGCTGTCTACTGAAGTATGCAATGGCATTATGCCTAACAAATGTGCATTCCTTAATATTGCTACAAAATGCTAGCAACCATTCTGAACCTTCAGTTAGTCATAATGTTTTTGCTAACAGAGGGTCTTGCCTCAGGGGTGATAGCTGCCAGTTGATTGAGGTGGTGGTGGTTGCTGAAATTTGGGGTGTCTGTGGCAATTTCTTAAAATAAGATAATCTTGAAGTTTGCTGCATCAATTGGCTCTTCTTGAACTCTTGAGCTTTACCTTAGAATTGAAATCAAAGTGACCTAAACGTCTGTACCCTCGTATTAATTTGAAAAAAAAAATGGCATTCATAATCAATAAAAAAAAGACTCTTCTTTTTATGAATGACTTTTCTGTAGCCTGCCATGATGCTTAGTAGAATTTTATCCAGAGTTGAACTTCTTTCCAAATTGGAGTCAATCCTCTCAAACTTTTGCTGTTGTTTTATCAAGTAAATTTATGTAATATTCTAAATCCCTTTCTGTCTTTCCAACAATGCTCACAGCATCTTCATCAGAAGTAGATTCCATTACAAGAAACCATTTTCTTTGTTCATTCATAAAAAACAATTCCTCATCCACTCAAGTTCTATCATGACATTGCAGCAGTGGAATCACATCTTCAGGCTCTACCTGGGATTCTACCTCTCTTGCTATTTCTGCAGTTACTTCCTCCACTGAAGTCTTGAGCCCCTTCAAGTGATACATGAGGGTTGGAATAAATGTTTTCCAAAGTCCTCTTTAATATTGATACTTTGACTTCCTCCTATAAATCACAAATGTCCTTAATAGCCCCTAGAATGGTGAATCCTTTCCAGAGGTTCTCAATTTTCTTAGCCCAGATCCATCAGAGGAATTACTAGTTGTGGCAGCTGTAGCCTTACCAAATGTTTCTTAAATAAAAAGACTTGAAAGTCAAAATTACTCCTTGATCCATGGGCTAGAGAATGGAGGTTGTTTGAGCAAGAATGAAAACACCACTAATCTCCTATGCATCACCACCAGTGACTACGTGCATTGTTGATGAGCATTAATATTTTGAAAGAATCTTTTTCTGAGTACTGGGTCTCAACAATGGACTTAAAATATTCAGTAGAACATACCGTAAAGAGATATGCTCTCATACAAGCTTTTGTTGTTCCCTTTTTAGACTGGGGGCAGAGTCAATTTAGCATAATTCATAAATGCTCTACGATTTTTGGAATAGCAAATGAGCACTAGCTTCACCTTAAAGCTGCCTTGGTCCCTCACAAGCCAGTCAGCTTCTTCTTTGAAACTTGGAAGCCAGGAATTAGCTTCTCTCTAACTATGAAAGTCTTAGATGACATCTTAGAAGGCATTTAGTCTACAGTGAAAATCTGCTGTTGGGCTCAGCACCTGTGGCTCAAGCAGCTAAGGCGCAAACCACATACACCTGAGCTGGCGGGTTTGAATCCAGCCCAGGTCCACCAAACAACAATGATGGCTGCAATCAAAAAATAGCTGGGTGTTGTGGAGGGTGCCTGTAGTCCCAGCTGCTTGGGAGGCAGAATCAGGAGAATTGCTGTAGCCTCAGGAGTTGGAGGTTGCTGTGAGCTATGATGCTATGGTACTTTACCCAGGGCAACAGCCTGAGGCTATGTCTCAAAAAATAAAAGAAAAAAGAAAATCTGCTGTTGATCTTTCATCATTTATCTTAGATGGACCTTCTTGATAACTTAATGTAACTTTTCTACATCAGCACTTCACCATCTTGTATTTTTATGGTGTGGAGGGAACTTTTTTCCTTAAACCTCATGAATCAGCCTCTACTAGCTTCAAACTTTTGTTCTGCTGCTTCCTCACTCTTCACAGCCTTCGTAGAATTGAAGAGAGTTATTTAAGGCCTTACTCTGGATTAGACTTTGGCTGAAGGAAATGTTATGACGGGTTTAATTTTCTATTCATACCACTCAAACTTTTTCCCTGTCAGCGACAAGGCTGTTTTGTTTCTTATCATTCATGTATTCACTGCGGTAGCACTTTTAATTTCTTTCAAGAACTTTTCCTTTGCATTCACAACTTTACTTTTGGTGCTAGAGGCCTAGCTTTTGATCTATTTCAGCTTTTAACAGGCCTTCCTCACTAAGCATCATCATTTCTAGCTTTATTTAAAATGAGACACGTGAATCTTTCTCTCACTCAAACCCTTAGAGACTGTCATAGGGTTATTTCAATATTTTTGTGTCTCTGGGAATAGGGACTCCAGAGAAGAAGGAGAGAAATGGGAGAATGGTCTTTTATCGGACCAGTTAGAACACACACAATCTTTATCAATTAAGTTTACCATATGCCTGAAGACAATGACAACAGTAACATCAAAGATCTCTAATCACAGATCACCATAACAGATCTAGCAATAGATCTCAGTCTGTGAGAAAAAACCAAAATGTGACCCAGAGACACAAAGTGTGCATATGCTGTTGGAAAAATCGCACCAACAGACTTGCTGGATGCCGGAATCCCACGAACTTTCAATCTGTAAAAAAAAACACAGTATCTTTGAAGCACCATAAAGTGGGGCACAGTGAAACAAGATGTGCCTGAGTATTTTACACAGTCTGAAAGTACAATAGCATCATGGCCAACGGCAACCATGGATGTATGTCTTCACACTATCCAGCTGTAAAATTCTGAATTACTTATTCCCTCAGCCTTATTTTCCTTGTCTGAAAAATGGGAAGCAGAGTAATTGCCCCTCCCTAAAAGTTTTGCACTTCTTAAATGAGATGAAATACACAAATAGCTGAGTTATAACATATTTGTGCTAACCATAAATGCCAGTTAGTATGTTATATATTTTATTATACAGTATTATATTAATAAAAGTTTAAAACTAAGCAGCTAGAGAGAAGTTAGAGATATTAAACCATACTGTGAAATGTGTGAGACAATTAGGGCTGAGAAATATTACAGGGCATTTTCATTGCTCCTTGAGCCACTGCTTACAAAACTTCAGAATCTTGACTCCTTCTTCTGAGGAAAATGGTAAGGACTAGCTTCATTTCTCATTGCCTTCCATGCTCTCTTACACATGCTGAGTTTCATTTCATCACACTGTAAGATTCTTTTGGAGCTAAAAGACAGATATTCAACCACTCATTCATTATTAAGCAGTTATGTTCTCTATTATAGCACCTTAGATTACTACATAATGCACTTGACATATAATCATGAAAAAAATATGAAGCCTGTCTCCAGGGACATTACATTAACACCTAATCTATAGGATGCACTATAAGGCAAAATGCCTTGGAATGCATTTGCTTACTGGGAAAGACTTTGTTACAAAGTGTGGTTGATATAATTCAGACCATAAAGGAATTAACTTCATTTTTCTATAAATGAATTTGAGACCTCATTCCAACCAACAGCAGAAAAGGTACTCTTGTTTGGTCTGGAGTGAACTTCCCATCATCTCAGGGTTTCCTCCTCTGTTCTTTCCTACGGAATCATCTCCATTCTTTGAGCTTCATAACATCAGGCTATCAGGTTGTATGGTCTCTGGAGCTATCCATCTACTCTAGAATTCACTGAAAGATTCATCATCACATTGTTTTCTCCATCACCACTCCACCCTTACACCAACACCTGTGGGATCACCCCCTTTCACACTGGTATCCAGCTGTGCCACCTACTCTTCCTCTTTCCCTCAAGACCTCATCGAGTCTACCAATTTGCCCTCTCAACTACTGGATTTTACCCTTCTCAGATTTATAAAAAAATATTGCCTACCCACTCTGAGGCTTTCTCAAGTCCTCTCTATGCAAGACCCCTTGAAACTATCTTTGTGAAGATTTACATTATGGTAATACAGGGAAACCTATAAGGCTGCCACACTCAGAGCTCCCAGACAACAAGTAAGCATAGGACTCCTTTATTCTTATATCCAGAATCTATACGAAAATTCTATTGATCTAACCCAAGAAGACAGAGATAGGTTCTCCTCTGAAGGATTCATACCAGCAGCTACTTCTATTTTTTAGTTTTATTTTAATATATTCCCCTCCTTCTCTAGATCTCTTCCTTCCTCCCTTGTCCCCCCTCCCAGTTACAGAATTTTCATCTCTACTAGTGCAGGAAAATTCTGTATTAGAAATGATTCTTCTACTTGTATTGTTTTATCAAAGTCCTGAGTTTCCGAAGTTCAATTAAGAAGTAAGTAACATTTTTATTTATTTTTATCTACTTGGAGAGTTGATACATTATGTCTAGATACTCCAGTGAAGTAGTGTTATGGGGCAAAAAAATTTCCAAGGATGTAAATATAAATAAATTGTATTCTGCCACAGTGGTAAGAGTTAGTTAGAGTCCTCTTTGAGAGAGTGAGTACCTCTCTGTGGGATTTGTGGGAATCCTGCAGCAACAAGCCCTGGGTTCATATCTTCATGTCAAAATAATGATAGAAGATCTTCTCAACAATGTTAAATCTTAATCTTGCGCTTAATCTTGGTCTTTATACCAACTGTTATAGATTGGATTGTGCCCCCCACAAAAATATTTTGAAGTATTTTCTCCTGGTACCTGTGGGTATAATATTATTTGGAACTAGAGTCTTAGCAGATAGAATCAAGCTAAAATGAGGTCATTAGGGTGAGCCCTAATTCAAAATGGTGCCCTTATAAGAAAAGGAGAACAGACACACAGACAAACCAGGAGAGAACAGCATGTGACAAATAGAACCTGAAATTAAAATATTGCATCCCTGAAACTGCAATGATTAACATGATTAACAGCTGTTCCCAGAAGCTAAGAAGAATGCTCCCTTATATCCTTGGAGGGACCATAGCCCTGCTTATGTGTTGCTTTTGAACTTATAACTTGCATAACTATAAGGTAATGCATTTCTGCTGAGTCATTCAGTTTGTGGCACTTTGTAATAGCAGCCCAAGGGAACTAATACACCAGCAGCATCTTAAGGGTTACTCATTTGGAAGCATAGAAGGTTAAAAGAGATCGGCTTATGGTATCTAAGCTCTCCTTGCACGAAATGATTTTCCAAAAATTGGAAAAGCCCAGGACAAGGCCAGTGAACTGATCGTAACTGACTTCTCCTCAGGACTCGATTACCTGAGTGTTGGGGAATCTGAAGAAGACAAGAGGTCAGAGCCAGCTATAGAATACAGTTGAGGCGGCTTTGGGTAAGCACCACCTTTAATCTCCATGAGAAGGCAGGGAGAGTTTGTCAGCACAAACAAGGGAGGTTCTGACTTAAAGACTCAGTCCTGGGCCCACTTTGCTTCACTTTCAAATTCTCTACCTAGATAATATCAGATGGTCCATGAAGTTAAGTGTTATCTACGTACTGATGGATTTTAAATCTACTTTAAATATCTGATCTCTGCAGTAAGGTCAGGCTTCTATATCCAACTCTGGGCTTGACCTTTCCATTTGATTTCTGCCCTACAATCCAAACTTTACTGAATCAGAAATCTTGATGCACCGACACTCTTCTTACCAAGCTCTACCTAGTCCAATATTTCCCACTCAGTAAATGACAGCTCCACCCATTCATTTTACTTGCACTAAAATGTAACTGTGTCCCAGATACCATCCATAAGCCATCCCTGTCAATTATATTTCTAACATACATTTCCCTTGGTAGTTAACTACTGTTCTCTTTGACACTATCATCTATCACTGGGACATCTATCACAGCCTCTTTTTACCTTGCAGTCTATTTTCCACTCAGTCATCAGAATTATTTTTTATTTAATTTTTTAGTTTAATTTTTTTAAATTTAAAACATTAAATATTGCAACTTAAGAAGCTAAACCGGGCGGCACCTGTGGCTCAAAGGAGTAGAGCACTGGCCCCATATGCTGGACGTGGTGGGTTCAAACCCAGCCCCAGCCAAAAAAAAAAAAAAAGAAGCTAAACTGATTACATACACAATTTTGACCCTGGATCAAGGAAAGCTAATGGAAAAGAAAAAATTAACCAACCAAAATGCCTGAATTTTCGAAAATGTAGTCTGAGAAATGGTCTTCTAATATGCAAAAAGGGGGAAAAAGTTTGGGATGTAGAAGATAACAGTATCTTTTTCTTATAGCTTTGCAATACATATTAGCATATTTGAGGGCTTGGAGACATCAGAAAGCAGATACATACTCAACATTGTTAACCTAGAGTTTTATGGGATCATGGAATACTTTTTGCTTATAACATTTATGAATATAGTGTAACATTTAGGAACACATTTTGAGAAGTGGTGCCATAAATCAGAGAATGCCAGTCATAGAGAAACACCCACCCATCAATTTCAAAGCCTGAGCTGGCAGATACTCTTTCTCTGTTCACTCTGACTCATGCTCTGCCGGGAATCGCCACACACAGAGAAGCCCTGAATGTGGCACCGGCCCTTTACTAGGGCCCTACTGTCAGCACCTCCAGCCCTGTGATATGAAATCCAGAGGAAGCCAAGGAAGCTCTTCACAATAAATGAGCAAAATAAAATGCCGACTAACTGGGATTGATTAAAAAAAGGAAACAAAAGACATGGACCCAAGTGCTTTATCAGAAATTAAAAATCAGTTTTTAAAATTGAAAATAAGAATAAATAGTTAAGGTTCACTGCTTCATAATTAACGTTCAAAAGCATAGTAATGTGAGGAGTTACTGTTAAAATTATTGAACGACATGTTGTATTAACTGAGCATCACGAAATATTCCTGGGAGGTCGTGTTATTTTCAGAATGCACATTTTGGAAAAACTTAGTATTTCATCTTTGGGTTAAAAAAAAAATAAGGAAGAAATCAGGATATAAGATATCTGAGGATAGGCTCAGCACCTGCAGCTAAGTGATTAGGACACCGGCCACATACACTGGGGCTGGCAGGTTCAAACCTAGCCTGGTCCTGCTAAACAACAATGACAACTGCAACAAAGGCATGGTGGGCGCTTGTAGTCCCAGCTACTTGGGAGGCTGAGGCAAGAGAATCACTTCCAGTGATTCTCAACCTTCCTAATGCCTCCTACCATTATGAATCGTAATGTAAATATCTGATATGCAGGAAGTATTTTCATTGTACAAAGGGGTTGCAACCCACAGGTTGAAAACCACTGGATAAGCCCAAGAGTGTGAGGTTGCTGTGAGCTCTGATGCCACAGCATTCTACCAAGCATGACATAGTGAGAATCTGTCTCAGAAAAAAAAAAAGATATCTGAGGACAATAGTTGAGGGTGGCATTTAGTAAATTCAGCTTTCACCAACAGATATGCTTAATTCAGAAAAGACAGTTACAAGAAAATAATTTTAAAGAATTTTTCATTGGAATAAAATAACACAGAACATAGAAGGAAAGTTTGTTCTAAGTATTAACACTTTGGATTTCTCAGGAAAATATAAAAATAAGTCAGTAAAAGTTTTGTGGATGTCTTAAGAATGGAGAGCAAAGGATAAAATAGTAGAAAACAAAAAAATGACATAGGGAGTGAGTTAATAATTGTAGAAGAATTTCAAAATATTATTATAAATATTTTAAGAGAAAAAGAGAAAAAGAGAGAACATGTAAGCTCCTTAATACATCAGAACTATTAAATCCATGATCAATAAAACGCTGAGGCACTGACTTTTTTTAAATTGTCCTTTAGGTAAAAAATAAAGAGAAATTTTCAAGAGAAATAAGGTGCAAAATGAGAATTGTACGATCCTATGGGAAGTTGAGGGGTCCCTGTTCAGTTAAAGAAGAAGGCCAGGAAGGGACCTGGGTATGGTAAGCTCACGGACTTCACTTAATTTGGCTACCTCAAAACTCTCTGAATTGTCAAATCTGATGCAGATTTGCCTGTTCCCACCAACTATAGAGAGAACAAGATTTGCTAAGCCCATTACTAGTGTAAACACAATTAAAGAGCTTTTGTTTAAACAAATCTGGCAGGTACTTTGCTTGGCAACCCTTGGTTAGCCATTAGTCGTGTTACTAATTAACCTACTCCTGCTGCCATCTGCTCTTTTCTCTTCACAGTCTCTCCCTTAGAGAGTGCATCTATTTTCATTACTTCCCCTATCACCTCTTTGCTAATGACTCCCAAACTTATGTATCTATCTCTCAATTGTTTCCAAGTGCTAGACTCAGAATTTCAAAAGCTAGA
This sequence comes from Galagoides demidoff, assembly GCA_963574575.1. Classification (NCBI taxonomy): domain Eukaryota; kingdom Metazoa; phylum Chordata; class Mammalia; order Primates; family Galagidae; genus Galagoides; species Galagoides demidoff. Next base: position 20,374 of record CAUYQV010165517.1, on the reverse strand, counting down.
TCAAATTCTGCATGCACAAGCCTAAATTCATTGTGTTTTCCGGAAAACTGCCACCTGCCCTAACTTCCCTGTTATAGTCAACGGCACTGTCCTTGTTCTAGCCATTCAATCTTGATATCTTGGAGCAATTTAGAATTACTTTCTTCCTTATAGTCCACATGCATTATGTTCCCAAATTCTCTATTCCAGTAACTCCATTAGACCTCTTGACTCATGCTGGGTGACTCATGAGCTCCCTGACTCTTCTTACACACTTTTTACCATGTGGATCTCTTGATCAAAAGTTTCCTACCTGTACCAAAGTCCATCGAGTAGAATAACACAAGAGATAACAGTGTGGACTCTGGAGCTCGACTGCTTAAATTCAAACCCCAAATCTGCAACGTCTTAGCTCTAAGGCCTTTGGCAAATGATTTGCACTTTCTGTGCTATAGTTTCCTCCTCTGTAAAACAAGGATAATAATAACAATATATGTTCTATAGTTTTGCTAGGAGGACTAACTAAGTTAATACATTAAAAGGACTTAGAACAATGCTTGGTACACAGTTAATGTCCAAAAATACCAGCCATTGTTATTATGACAAAACTCCTCCGTTTAACTTTCAAGGTCTCCCAAACTAAAATTTACCTCAACCTAATACCCTTACTTCACATGAACTTTACAGCATGAGCTTTCATTCCATGGTCTGGGCCCACTTCACCACTAGATAAGGACATGTGATTTCCTGCCTCCCAGCCTTCTCTTCAAGGAACATCTGGATCTACCATCCCTCAAAGGCCACTGGCTCCTGCCCTATTTCAGTTTGATGGTCAGTCCATTGGCTGAGATACCCAAGCATTTATGGGAAACAGTTTAAATTTTAGTTGCATACTATTTTAAAGCGTTCCCTCTGGTTTCATTTGTATGATTCTTTTCTCTTGCCATACATACAACGTGTGCAATGAAAAAACTACTAGACTGGAGTCAGACAAATGAACTTTATGACCTCAGCCTGTAATTAAAGCATTGTGCTCCTTACCGCTGTAACATCAGCTAGTACCCCCAGTGAATTATAAAAGCACTTAGTATGTGTTGCATACACAAATGAGTTTAAGAAAACAAAAAGGAAGAGCTGATTAGATTATCATAAAGGTGCATTTCTACTAATGCTCAATAATTTAGATCTGTAGCCAAGTTCTTTCTCTTCATTGTATCTCTAAACAGCATGGAGAAAAGCAGGTGAGAAGAAAAGGCAGACAGGGACTGACCAGCTACTCTGTGACGGGCAATTTACTTATATGATCTCACATAACCCCCTATGGAGTGGGTGTTATTACCACCATTTTATAATAACAACATTTATATTCATAAGTAGAAATAAAATTGAGGGAAGTGCACTGAATTAGAAAGTTCCACCACTTTCCCAGATCTAAATCAAAAACTCCTTAAAGGAGAAACTATTTCTTTCCACTACCCCACAGGACTTCCCTCATGATAGTTGCCCAGTAAGTAACTCTGGTAGCTCAGCTTACTATAAGCACTTGAAATTAGTCACATTTATTTTGAAATATACATGTTTTATCATGCTATACTACATGTTCTATAATGGCTGTGGACTTTATGTTTTGCATTTCAGAAATTTTATAATTCATTCATAATTTTCTCTAATATTATCCAAATAGGTAAATGTTCGGTGAGTTCAATAGGCTGAAAATAGGGGTTGGTTTATTCTCTTTTGCATCCAAGGCTAATTGTCTTAAACAGCTGCATCTAAATTATCAGACATCACTACTTGGAACAGCAGCTATCAGTTAGATAAATTGATCTTATAGTTGTAAACCTGAAACAACTCATGAGGAAATTGCCAACTCAGTGATTATTGACTAAATATGGGTCTTGAAGAAATTGTCTAGTTTACTGTGAAAGCCACAAGCAGCTTGCAAATTAGATGAATTTCCTCTGAAATTCATGCCAACAAATTATGACAGAAATGAAAATGAGCTATATGATATGTTAAAAAGAAAAGCAGTTGTAGCAATTACTGCTAGACACAGTAATGTAAGCACAGGACGGGTACTCCACAAACCTGGTCCACAAAATAGCTAAGCCACTTCCTGAATAGACAACATTGGGAAAATCACTTTACCTCTTTTGCTAAATCTCAGATCACTCATCTATGCCTAATTTGCACGTGCACATATGTCTGTATACTATTGACCCTACTTACTACCCAGCAAGAGAAAATTACACATAAATATTAATATGCTAATGAAATTACATATATAATAGCTATATGTTTGATCTATAAAGCATGAAGGAATATTAAATAGTAAACACTAATTTAAATAGTAATTGAAAGGTTAGGGTTTCTAGAAGATAGTACAATAGCTTTATTTATCAGTGAGATCTTTTTAAAACAACCCAGTCAAAAACAAAGTATTTTTCAAAGAAATTATTAGGAAGTAATAAAATTAATGAATTTTAGTATGCCTTAAACAAGACCTTTTGAAAAAATGCTACCAAATATTGCAAGGAAATATTCAGTTTGATATGACCAAATACTACACAGCTTGCAAGCCGTTTAACCTTTTCTGATCCTATGTCAGATCTCATTTGACTTAATGGGGGATTTTTTCAGTTTATAAACAAAAATAAAAAGATTTTAATCATTGTACATATCCTAAAACAAAATCATTGGGTAAGTTTAAATTTATGTTTTTCTCTTTTAAAATTGTAAGATAATTACAAGTAATCCCCCAACCTCTTTCTTGCCCCAGATAAAGAAGAGCTGGTGAGTATGCAGGTGGCAGACAAACTGAATTGGAAATTAAAGAACATCTTTACACGGTGAGAAAATAGAAGCAAGAGAGGAAGAATCCCATAAAATAATGCAAGCCATAGAGCTGGGGTCAAGTTCTTTTTGACCTTCAAATAATATGAAAAAATATTGCCAGCTATGTCCTCAAATGCAAGGAACACCCATATGGACAGTGTAGGGGTGAAGGGGGCCCCGAATCTCTGAAGTCTTACTGTAAAGTCAACTCATAAAAGCCAAATTCATTGAGGAAAGGACAAGCAAATTAATTTAACATGTGTATGTGGAACCTTCAGAACGAAGATGCAGAGATACGGGGTAAATTATTCATTTTTATGCTTAGGTTCAACAAAGTATAAACAGCCATATAGAAATATTGATCTAGTGCTAATAGCCCGAGTGGGAAAACCCAGCAAGGCCCATCTGTTCAGGTCTTCTTGGCCTCTCTGAGTATGCATTTCTTCCTTCTGGATGTGGGGCAGAACTTGCTTTGGAATGAAGATTTTATGACTTACTGTCCAACAACATAGGTCAGATAATTTCTTTCTGACTGGTTTTTACACAGAATATTTTTAGATGTTATGGCAGGCATTGGGGAAAAATGGGTTATGGTTTCTATGACCTACCTTGAGGAAGAGTTATTCTGCTTCTGTTGCTGGCCTCAGAAAAGAATGTGACTGAGAGACCACAGCAGGAGAAGGTCAGGGAAAAACTCCTGCTTCTGAGGCTGCTTCTGAAGGCTTCATGTTAACGTATTATTTCATGAGACCAAACAACAGCAAAAGAATGATAATAATGTCTTTTGTGTGCAATGTCACAGCTGGGAAGAGTACAGAGGAGTTCCCTAAACCCCTGCCACTTCAAGTGATGTGAACTTCAATTCAAATAATGGGGGAATTAATAGAAGTATTTCCCATGAGTCATCTTTGTATCATTTCTCATTATGAACTACCCTATGTATTCTCATAATCTCTTCAGCCTATGCTTTTCAACATTTTTCCTTAAAATAGGGGAAAGGGAGGAAATTAACATTAATGTCTAGAATTTCTAGCTCCTTTGTCCACTGACAATTTTTGGAATTACAGTGGTCTTTGAGAAATTCTTTCTTCATTTATTGACTAGCAAAGACCTTTGAGAATTAAACAGCTGTTTGTAGAAAATTCATAGTCATCTACCATTTGTAATATTTTTATTTGCCCTGGAAATCCTACTAACACATTTCTTTTTTTTTTTTTTTGCTGTTCTACAGATTTTTTATTTCTTGTTTTTTATTAAGTCATAAAGAGGTAGATCATGTATACATTAATAAATTTATGGGGTACAATGTGCTTATTTCATATGCAATTTGAAATGTTTACATCATACTGGTTAATATATCCCTTACCTCATTTACTTAATTATTGTGATAAGACATTTATACTCTATACTTAATAGATCCGACATGTACCCTTGCACTACATACCATAAGTGTGATCCCACCATTCACCCTCCCTCCATCTGACCTCCCCCCTCACTTCCCATCCCCCTCCCTCCTTCATCTTGGGCCATAGTTGTAGTCTATTCTTCATATGAAAGTGTAAGAGATTGTAAATTGGTTTCATAATAGTTTTTTTAAAGCTCCTTAAAGCAAATTTTGTTTAATAAAGGTTGTGGGTATTGTTTTGTGAAAAAATCAAGACAGATAGTGTGCATTAATTGAAATATAGTTCTCATAATACAGCCATTCAAATTTCAAATTTTGTTTCAAATTTTATTCCAAAGGGAAGACATTAACAACCACATAAAGTACAGTTGACTATTACAATCTTGCCTGAATATGGGAGGAGGATTTATGAGGGGACTGTACCAAATGGCTACTCTGAAAGGGGAAATGAGGAATAAGGACAGGAGAAGCTATGGGTAAGAGCCAAGGAGTGAGCATGGACTAATTCTCTTCCCACACATCACATAGTTAAGCAGCTGGAAATGCCCTTTGTTTTCCTTCACAAGGAGAAGGCACATTTTGCTTATTAAATCACCCACTAGTGGTTTGGTTTCTACTTAAAAAATTAAGCATTTGTGTTGAAAGTAGCAAGATGGATTCACACAAGACAAATAGTGTACTTGAGGGTCTTTCCAAAATGCCTGGGAAAAGAAATACTGTGGCAGAGGTAAAATACATGAACCAATTCAATCATTCATGATCTGAAACTTAGAAAAAATAAAGATTTCAGGTAACACCACTCGCATACATGAGCAGATCAATTCTGCGACATCTTTGCTGGAAAATAACAACCCCTTCTTTAACTTTTACACTAGGTCTGTCTATTACAGCTTCCACACTCTCTACAGTTTTCCGCCTTACTTGAGCTGTTACTTGAAATTGCCTTTCCTTGTCTGATCATAAGAACTCCCACTGATATTTGTTAAAACACAGCTCCCTCAGCCTCATTCCAAAGCTGTTCTATCAGAAACTTACTCAGAGAACTTTTAATCTCCAGGTAATTTTGATGATCCTGGAAATTTGGGCCAACTGCCTCCAAACATTTATGTGACCCTGTCTGACCTTGAGTGTGTATCCTACTATATTTTTACCTAACCTATACACATCAAAGTGAGGGAAACAAAAAAAAAAATAATAATAATAATAAGTATTAATAAAAAGCTTTAATTCAAATTGATTGTCTGTACTCTAAGAATAATTTCATCCTATTTTCTTCTCAGCACTTAATATCAAAGCATAGTAATACAAGAGTTATAAAGTTCTTTTTCTAATGGATAGAACATAAAATATCATTAAAGATCAAATGGTACATTTTAACTCACATTCTTCAAACCGTTTAAAATATAAAAGAAGAAACAACCTGTGGGGAGGAGTCAAACAATGATCTACTGTGTTTTTCTCTCTACCTGGGATAAGCCAGAAGGTTATGGGAAGCTTATTCCATAAAATAAAGTGAAATTATGCATGGTTGATTGAACTTAAAGATCTCTTAAAAAGTCTAACCAAAATTCTATTTTAAAACTAGAACAGAGATTCATGATTCATAAATAACACAAGTATTATGTATTTATGATACATATAAATAACTATAACCACCTAATTTAGATGCCTGCTTGTGACCATGAATGTCTCTAGACCAACATAGTAATTGTCTCTCCTACTCTTTAAAGATTTCCAAGGGCAGGGACTCCCTGAGATAGCTATTCTGTCACCTCTATATGCTAACCTTTTCTTATGCATAATGAATATATAAATTCTTACCAAAGTTATAATTCATGAAGTTTATTCATTTGGGCACATTGCCACTACTACAAAATTAATAATGAGAAATTTCAGGGGGAAAAAGCTGCAATCATCTTTCCAACCCAACTCCCCATCTGAATTCTCCCTATAAGAATTCAAGGTAATCTTTAGCTCTGACTTAAATTTTTCTAGCAAGTGAGCTTGTGCACTGTTGCTGTTGTTTCTATTAGAAAGCCTTTTCTTGCCCTAAGTTGAATAAGTCCACCTCCCTGTAACTTCTACCTATCACCTCCACTTCAATTCACTGAAGTTATCCAGAGAAAACTTGATCCTCTTCCATTTGACATCTACAAACATTGAAATCAAACCACTTTAAAGCGTCATATCTACTGCTTAATTTCTCTGGTAATTTTAACTCTTTCTTATGCAATACTGTGTTGCTTGCTGCTGTTCCCACTGTGGTTGGTTTTTGATTTACACATTTTAAAATTGCAGTAATACCCAAAGAGAACAATACCATAGCTTTCTTCATCCCCAAACATACTTCTTTGACCCTCTGAGATGACTATTCAGAAGGCTGAAAATATAAGAATAGCTAAACAGCTGGCTTTTGTAGAGGAAATTTGCATCTGTAGAGAAAATTTGCATTGATGTAGTCAGCCTTTCCCTGAGGCCTTCCCCTGTCTAATCTAGGAAAGATTAACTGAAAATCTGACAACTTTAAAGACTTGAAAGAAACACTCACCATATATTCCCTTAAAGGGCTGCTACATCGACATAGCCAAGGCTACTTTTGCTAGCCAGGCCTCCTCCTCTCATAGCCCATTTGTCACCACAACCTGTTTTGTTACAATCCAAGCCCCCATAAGATAGTTTATAAACTTCTGGACTTAACAGGAGGCTAGCAATCCCAGATTTTCCTTTCTGTTCATGTTAATACATTTTATGCTTTTTCTCCAATTAATCTGCCTTTGTCGGTTTATTTTTTTGTGAATCTTCAGAAAGAAATCTAAGATTGCAACTAAGAAGGGACACTAAGAAAGGGGCTTCAAGGAGGATGGATAGAAAACCTGGCCTGCCATCTCAGGAAGCCTGGAGGGCCCATTAGAATATGGATATGAAGTAACCTAGGTAAGCAGTGACCCATAGAAAGACAATCAGTGACCAATAGAAAAGGGCAACACTGCTTGCAGGTGCAGAGAGGCCAATGAAAGACTCTCAACCAATTTCAAACAGAGAATATTTATTCTGCTGGAGACCTTTGTGTCTCCTCTCTCACATTTTTTCTCCTTTATGAGAGGACCCATTGCCAACTCTCTTTAGAAGTATTCTACACTTTCTCTTTGTTCTTCCTAAATAAAATCTCTTTTTGTTACCCTACAATTTGTGTAAGTTACTTTTCCTTTCTATATACTATTCATGCCACTCCAGTTTTATTTCTGGTTTCCATTCATTTTTATTTTTAAATACCACCTTGCCAACGTTGAATTTTCTAGCTCAGCTGAGTAATCGAACCAGGTTAACTGGGTTCATAGAACCAGGCCTCCCAACCCCAACAGCAACTATATTGGGATAGCCACATCATATTATTGCCCCACATTGCAATTGTCACAGGGGTCCCTTTCATTACATATCTCTGTGAAAGAAACATCTCCTGTGTTATGCACTTATGAAGTTATTTTTGAGCCCAGAAAGAAGCTTCACATTTTTTCCTATTAAGGTTCATTTTAATAGATTTGGGCCCATTCCCTCAACCTGTAAAAAATTGTCTTGGTTCTATTTCTGTCATCCAGTATATTCGCCATCATTTTCATCCTTGGTTCTCTATGAAACCAATAAAATATTTATTGCATTTTTAAATAATAAAAAACCTGACAACAGAAGGCTCAAGAATACCACTAGAAGTTCCCATAGCAGAGTAACTTGGAGCTACTAATCACTATCCTTTGTGGAGAGTCCTTCAACCAGTTGCAAATCTTTTAATTGTACCATCCTTAAAGTAAGAGACCACTCCTCAGTCTATTTACCCATCATGCACAGAAACCTACCATGGAAGGAACAGAATTAAAGGAAATTTGGAGAATTAGAAAAAAAAATATGATTGGGTAGGATTTTCTTCAGTCACTTGTTAGCTCTTCAGGCAGAATTTTTTAAAATTCAAACTTCAATAACCCTATTTTCCAGATGAATATTTAGTATTTATCCAACTCCCTTATACCACTACAGATCTTCTAAAGAATAAATCCCAATTTTATGTCATTTAGTCATTAAGGAAGTAGATAATGTTCTTTAAGAGAAAAGAATGTGAAGCTGTTGGGACTCAGAAAACACTCAAATGAAGGTCCCAGAAGCAGCCTCAGAAATAAGTGTTTTTTTGCTGAGCTTCTCCTACCCCCGACTCTCAGTCCCATTCTCCCCAGAGCTGGCCATATAAAACTAGAATCCCCCTTCCTGAAAGCCAGCCATATAACATAAAACTGTTACTCTCCTCCACCTTTCTGTGTGAAAAATGTCCATAAAGAAATTATCTAACTTACCTTGACTATAGGTCATAAGACCCCCGTTTCAGAGAGGGCCTTGCCCCTTATCCAGAAGGAAGGAATGCATGCTCGGAAAAACCAAGAAGAATCTAGACAAACAGGCCTTGTGGGTTTCCCCAGTCTATTAGCATTAGATCATATACATTTTTGTCCTTCTGTATTTCTACATAGCTGTTCAGACTGTGTTAAACCTAAGCACAAAAATGGACATCTTTGGGTCTTCATTCTGAAGGCTCCCATGTATACACATTAAATAAATACATACACCTTGTCCCCAATTAAACTTTCTTGAGTTAATTTTTCAGCAAAACTTTGAGAGGCCAAGAGGAAATTACTTCTTGGCTTTTATGAAATGTATACGAACATTAAGCTTAGAAAGTAGAAATGGAGAATGCCTGATATTATTGGCAAATCAAAGATTTCTGAGAGCAATATGGTACACTTTCCAAACCTATGCCAAGGCTCTGTGAATTAGCAGATAACCAAAAGCAGGATTTCTACATTTCAATTACAATTTCGAACCGAGTATTTTACTATTTTCACATGTGACAATTTGATTTGGTCTCAACACCATGGGAACCAAATCCCGCTGGCAGTGAGTGGAGTGCCAGGCAGGTGGAGAAGCTAACCATTCCTTCAGATGGGTCTCTCCTGGCACCCAAATTCACACATTCCAGCTGGCTTTGAAGATCTCCCATGTTCCTGAGAATCTGGGGCTACAATTCAGAAAGCCTGTTCATCCATTATTCATTATTACTTCACACCAAATTTCTAAATTAGTATCTGACCTGGAAAAAGGAAAGGCTGGCTCCTTTAAATGTAAGGAGTTGGGCTGGAATGTGATGGAAGGGAACACAATGTGACAGATCAAAGGAAGGGCACCCGTTGAGATTTGGAAACTCATTTTGAAAATTTTTTTTAACCCACACATAAAAAACATAGTTACCAACCATCCCTAACTACTCTCATCTCCATCTGTCAAAATAATAATTGTCAAGGGGGAAAAGTACATTAGAAAATATTTGTAAATTCCCACCATGCATTCTGATGCAAAGTTTGACATTCTTTCCACTGACTTCTTACAATGGCCAGAAGCTGAGGTGCTTATAATTTGGGTTTAAGGAGAAAGAGGCTTTGCTGAGAGAAGTAAAAAAATGGGACTGGACCAAGCTAATCCCATGGTACAAATATCCCATTTCTTTCTTTTAGACCTAGGAAGCGTGTTCTAGGGAAATCTAATGGTGACATGACCAACTCCATTAGGTGGTTTTTCCTAAAACTGGATTTGTTTCTATGGCAGGGTCACACTCAGCCTGCAGCAGCACAAGTGATGAGTGAAATGCAAATGCTCAAAGTGTTTGCTGTTACAAGCCAAAGAAAATTGTTTACAGGGAGCAGAGCTGGACTGTGGAGTTCCAGAGACAGGGCTCTCTGAGCCTGTAGAGCCTAAGATTGCTGTTGTCAGTTTAAATAATAGGATCACACACAACTGTGTTAATTGCCAGAAGGCAGGTCTGAGAGGTTCTCTTAATTAGGATGAATAGATTTCTACCCTAAATTTTCAGTTTACTGTCAGGGTTTCCATTGTCTTCTCTGAAGCTCAATTTACTGAGTTTACTGTCAGGGTTTCCATTGTCTTCTCTGAAGTCTCGTTTAGGAGCCAGGTTTGAGTGTAGTGTGCAGTGAATGTAAATGATCTCAAGCAGAGGGACCTCTGTACACAAACCCAGGTAGTCTTATTACCAATGCTAATAATACTCTGCTTGTCAAGTGCTGGCTGGGCTACATGTGTCCTAGGTTTTGACACCTCTGCATTTTTCCGCATTGTATATAGATGTGCTAAGGGTTTTGACTTGCAAGGAGAATATCAATACTGAGTCGTAACAGCAGGACAGAAAGTTACGCTCACTGTGCAATAAACATCGCGGGTATGCTGTGGTGCTAGTGGAAATGTCCATTGCACCCCACCCATCCCAGTAGGTCTTGTAGGAATGAATAAATCAAGAAGTCAAAAGGAGAATCAGCTGAAGGGTCTAAATAATAAATCTAGCCCAAGTAATGAAAATAAAGCACAGACTCAATGAAGCCTCTTCAATGAGAGCTTGTTAAATTCTTTAAAATGAATGAATAAATAAACAACCATGGAAAATAAATACTGCATTTTCTTCACTAGGCAAATTCAAACTGCAAATAATAGAAAAGTTCTTTTCCACATGATTACTGAAATCGGTTTCTCAAATTATCTATCTAAATTACTGTTAACATGACAAGGACACTATACTTCTAACATAATAGTAGGTAGAAAGGGGGCTACAAAATATAATTATATGAAACAGAATCTTTACCCACAAAGGGCTTAACAACTTTAGTTGGACAATGTATATTGGTTGTTGACACCTATCTTGATGGTTTGTTCATTAGAAAATATATTTTGTTTCCTCTTACTCAAAATGCCTCAGGTAGAAACTTTGAGTAGGTTTAGTCATTTTTTTCTGTTTCTTGTTCAAGTTTAGAATAAACTAAAAGACTACCATTGAAATCAGAATGAGGGAGGTCAAAATATCACATCTTTTAATGACACTGCTAAAAATGTAGCAAAAAGAGCCACATTTAGATCCTAGAATTAAGCTGGAATTAGTCCCAGACAAAGCTGGACAGTTACAGCACGGAGAAAAGCAGCAGCCATGCTGCCTGAAGGCAGGCTGGGTCTCTGGGGAAGACCGCCAGAGCTGACTCAAAAGGGCTGGGTGCCTTTCCCTAGTTGCACAGGCCATCAAAGTCACCCCTCAACTAGAGGAAGAGTGAGTGAAGAGGAGAAAGAGATGGAACACATTATCCCCGGGCAGGGGCAGCAGCTCTCAAGGTCTCTAAGACCCTTTCAAGAATCTGCAAACCAAAACTATTTTCAGAAGAATACCAAGATGTTATTTGCCTTTTCGTACTCATTCTCTCACTAGTGTACAGTGGAGTTTTCTAGAAACTACATGACATGCGCTATGACAACATAATGGTTTCCAGATGATGAGGATTCCAGCTGTGTTCCATTAAACCAGACGTTTAAGAAACTTGCAAAAATTTAAATGAGGCTATCTTTCTCACTGATCCTTTTTGATTTTGGAAAATATCGTCCATCTGTAACAAAATAAAAGGAAAAGGTAAAAGTAATGGGCTCGACGTTGTTATTTTAAAGGGATAAACTTTTTTGATTTTGAGTTATTTCTAACGTGGTAAACATACGTGGATAAAATTCAAATAATAGAAGTTCTCTGAGGTTTTCAATAATTTCAGGTAGTGGAAAGGGACTCCAAAATCAAATAAATTGGGGATAACACTTCTGGTGGAGATTCCTGCACATGGAAACTCAAATGTTGGAGAATATGAAATGTTTATCATAAAGGATGCTAGGCAAATATGTATAGATTGGTTAGAAATACATAGATTTGTAAGGTTCTGCTAGCTCAGGCTTCTCTTCCTGCAGAAAAAGGTAATGGAATTTAACTTGCTTATTTACCTTGGAGACTGATTAGTCCAGAGATTTGATTTGTCCTTTTGTAATTTTGCTCTTTTGTAATTAAAGGTTTCCCCTCTACCATGAGTCCTTTAAAGGTCTGTTTTTAAACTTTAAAAACAGAAAGAAAACAGAAAAGAAAGTATGAGTTTCTTTTCTGTGATACACACTACTGGGGTAATGTCCCTTGACATTCTCTTACATAGCCACAGTACAGTTACCAGATTCATAAAAGTAAAGTTTCTTTAAAAACAGAAACGAGTTTTGTTATAATACTGAATACTGTCTGGAATAGTTTACAGCAATCTCTTTCTGTAAAGGGCCAGATAGTAAATATGTATTTTGGCCCCTGTGATACACACTACTTATAACATAAGCCCAGCCACAGGAAATACATCAACGGATGAGAGAGGCTATGTTACAATAAAATTTTATTCCCAAAACAGGTAGTGGGCCAGATTTAGCTAATTACTACAGTTAGGTGGCTGCCGATCTGGGGAAACTATAAAAGTATCTTTGAAACAAAAATTTCAGAGGTAGGTGTCCTACAACAGAGCCTTAAGCTGTGAGTATAATATTCTGATGACTTACACGAACTATATTAATTTCCTGAATGTAAACCTAAATAGATTTAAACATATTTATCAAGGGAGTTTTTCTTAGCAAAAATGAGGTCCACCATAGCTGCTGTGAGACATCTCAACAGAGATGTGGCTGGAAAATGGACTGAGAAGCTGACTGCTGGGAGAAACATTGGAGAGCAGCTAAAGCCCTTGCTGATGGGAGTTTCCACCGTGAGTCTTCCAGTGGAACCTGGGATTGTGGAATAGGAAACCTTGATTTCCTTGCTTCTCATAACAACAGTGAGTCACACTGAAGAACAAAAACTAATCTCCACACTCTCAACATTCCAGGGAAGTTTTAAAAATGAGTGACCTAAACATCTCCCTAGGAAAAGAATACTGCAGGTTTCCATTAGGAAACATGATATAGTTGGAAGCCAACAGTAGCTTCTGAGTAGGTACATGAGCCATCCCACACAAAACCCAAACCCACGATTCCCCTTCACGGACGGGTTCTGGAACACGTGGATTGGCAAGATGGTCAGCTATTTCAAACCTTTTTTAACTTTTTATTTTGGTAAAATATCAAACATACAAAATATTGTAAGGAACTCTTGTGCAATGGTTCACTTTTTGCCCCATTTGTGGTATCATTCTGAACCATTTGAGAGCAAGCTGGAGATGCAGTGTCCTTTTACCCCATACACTGCAGTATATACTTCCAAAGACCCAAGATGTCCTCTTAAATATCCACAGGACAGTTATCAGATTCATAAACTTAAATACTCAGATAATACCATCATCTAAACCACAGTCCGTATTCAATTTTTGATAATTGTCTCCATAATATCCTTTGCAATTTATTATATTGGGTCTAGAATGCAATTTGGGATTACATATTGAATTTACTGTCTGAACTGGAAAACTCTTCAACCTTTATATTTTGAAAATAAAGGGCCAATTGTTTTTGTTAAATGACTTTCAATTTGAGTTTGATAGTATGTATAATGTCAGAGGGCACAGAAAATTGGATTGTTCCAATGTCAGGCGTGTATATTTGATCACATAGTTAACATAATTTCTGCCAGAATTGTCCCCCAAAACCTACGTTTTTTTCCTTCAATTTTAATTTTTAATTTATAAGTCAAAACTGTATTTATGGTGTACAGTATGATGTTTTCATAAATGAATACATTGTGGAATGGCTAGTTCTCATTGTTTTGTGGTGAGAACACTTGAAATATATTCTCTTAAAAATTTTCAGGTGTGCAGTGTATTATTATTAGCTGTAGTGACCATGTTGTACAATAGATCCCTTGAACTTATTTCTCATGTTTAACTGAAGTTTTGTGTCCTTTGACCAGCATCTCCCCAACCCAACCCACTCCCAAGCCCCAAGCCCCTGACAACTACCATTGTATTCTCTGCTTCCCTATTCAACTTCTTCAGATTGTATATATAAGTGAGATTAAGGGATACTTTTTTTCCTGTGCCTAACCTATTCTCTTAACGTAATGTCCTCAGGTTCATCCATGTTGTCATACATTCCAGAGTTTTCTTCTTTTTAAAGACTGAACAGTATTCCACTATATATATATATATATCACATTAGCTTTAACCATTCATATGCTGATGGACACTTGGTTACCTGATTCCCTATAGTAGTCATTGTGAATAACAGGACAATGAGTGTAGGAGTACAGATATTTCTTCCACATACTGATTTCATATCCTCTGAATATATACCCAGAAGTGAGATTACTGTATTCTATTTTAAAGTTTTTAAGGAACATCCACACTGTTTTCACAAAGGCTCCCTTACATTCCCACTAACAGTGTACCCAGGCTCCCTTTTCTTCACATCAACCAACACTTACTTTTTGTCTTTTGGGTAGTAGCCATTCTAACAGGTGTGAGGTAATATCTCATCCTGGTTTTAATTAGCATTTCCTGAGTGATAAGCATTTTTTCATATACTTGGTAGCCAATTGTATATCTTCTTTAGAGAAATGCCTATTCAAGTCCTTTGCCTATTTTCTAATTGAGTTTTTTTGTTTTCTTACTATAGAGTTGTTTGAATTCTTTAGATATTTTGGATGTTAGACATTATCAGAAATATGATTTACAAATATTTTTTCCCATCCCATAGGTTGTCAGTTCACTCCGCTGATTATATCCTTTGCTGTGTGGAAATGTTTTAGTTTGATATGATCCCATTTGTCTATTTTTACTTCTGCTGCCTGTGTTTTTGAGCTTATATCCAAAACAACTTTGGCCAGACCAATGTCATAGAGTTTTTAACTTATGTTTTCTTTCATAATTTTAGAGTTTCAGGTCTGACATGTAAGTCTTTAATTCATTCTGAGTTGATTTTTTGTATATGGTGTGAGATGACAGTCTAATTTCTTTCTTCTGCACATCCATTATTTTTCAGAATCATTTCTTGAAAAGACTGAATTGTCCCTTCCACCCCTTATCTCACTCATGGTGTGTTCTTGATGTCTTTGACAAAAATAACACAATGATGAATTCATGGACTTATTTCTGGGTTCTCTATTTTGTTCCATTCATCTACGTGACTGTTTTTGTGCCAATACCATGCTATTTTGATTGCTATAGCTTTGTAGTAGATTTTCAAATGGAGTAGGGTGATGTCCTAGCTTTGTACTTTTAGCTCAAGATCGCTTTGGCTATTTGGGGTCTTCTATGGTTCCATACAAATTTTATCATTTTTTTTCCTAAAAAAAATCACTAAAATTTTGATGGAGATTTAAATTAATCTAGATAACTTTGGATAGTATAGATATTTTATCAATATTAAGTCTTCTAATCCATAAACATAAGACATCTTTTCATTTATTTGTGACTTCTCAATTTACATCATCAATGTTTTATAGTTTCATTGTAAAGAATTTCACTTCCTTGATACAATTTATTCTGAGCATTTTTCTGGACTTACTGTAAATAGTGTTGTCTTCTTAATTTCATATTGGAATAGTGCATTATCAGTGTATAGAAACACCACTGATTGCTATATGTTGATTTTGTATCCTGCAACTTCACTGAACTCATTCATTAGTTCTAATGGATTTTTGGTGCAAACTTTAAAGTTTTATAAATGTAACATGTTATCTGAAAACAGAAAAGCAATTTCTTCATTTTCAATTTTTATGCCTTTTACTTCTTTCTCTTGTCTGATTGCTCTGGCTAGAAAGTTCAAATACTATGTTGGATAGAAGTGAGAGTAGGCTTCCTTGCCTTCTTCCTGATATTTAGAGGAAAAGCTTTCCACTACTGAGTATTATTAGCTATGGGCTCCTTGTATAAGACCTCTATTGTGTTAAGGTGCATTTCTTCAGTATTTAATTTGGTTAGAACTTCTATCATGAAGGAATATTGAGTTGTACTCAATGTTTTTTCTACATCTATTGAAATGACCACATTTTTTCTTGATTCTCTTAATATAATATATCACATTTATTGATTTCCATATGCTAAACTATTCTTGCATCTCAGGGATATATCTTACTTGATCATGGTGAATGATGTTTATAATGTGCTGTTGGATTTGGTTTACTATAATTTTATCAAGAACCTTTTAATCTATGTATATGAGGAATATCCTTTTCTTTTTTATCTATGTTTTCAACGATTATTTTCTTCTCTTGTAGTGTTATTGACTGGGCTTGGCATCACTGTAATGCTGGACTTGTAAAACAATTTAGGAAATGTTTATTCCTCTTTAGTGTTTTGGAAGAGTGTGAGGAGAAAGTAATAGTTCCTTTTGAAGGGTTTGGTAGAATTCAGCAGTGAAACTAGCAGGTCTCAGGCCTTTTTTGATGGCATATTTTTATTAGTGATTTTGTAGTCCTTTTCAATATTGGTCTGTTCAAATTTTCCATTTCTTCATGATTCAATATTGGTAGGTTTTTATGTGTCTAAGAATGTATTTATTTTTTCTATCTCAACTAATTGATTGGCATATAATTGTTCATAGTAGTCTTAAAATATTATGCATATCTGTGTTATATGTATCAGTTATAATATCTCCTCTTTTATTTCCAATTTTATTATTCTGAGTCTTTTCTCTTTTTCTTATTCTTGTCTAGCTAAAGTTTTATCTAAACCTAAACAAAATTCTGGTCTTATTCTATTCTAATGAATCAAATCTTAGTTTTATTTATCTTTTTATTCTTTTCTGAGTCTCTATTTTATTTATTTCTACTCTAATATTTATTATTACCTTCCTTCTATTAACTTTGGATGTAGTTTGTTTTTCTTTTTCCAGTTCCTTGAGGTGTAACGTTAGGTTGTTTATGTGGGCTCCTTCTTACTTTTGTCATAGGGTTCATCAGTAAAAACATTCCTCCAAGAACTGCTTTTGCTGCTTTCCATAAGTTTTGATATATTGCGTTTGTCTTTTATTTCACTCTAACCTTTTTTTTAATTTATGTTTTCATTTTTTCTTTGGCCCATTGGTTATTTCAGGGTATACGTTTAATTTCCACATATTTGTGAATTTTCAGAAATTCCTCCTATCATTGACTTCTTTCATACCATCATGGTTAGAAAAGATACTTCATATAATTTTCATCCTCAAAATTGGCTCAGACAAATTTTGTGTCCATCTTTGTATGTTTTGTGCTGCTATAACAGAATGTCTAAGACTAGATAATTTATAATAAACAGAAATGTATTTGTTCACAGTTCTAGAGGCTATGAAGTCCCATGCCAAGGTGCCAGAATCTGGCAAGAGATTTGTTGCCTGCAATTTGATAAGTTGGCAAGTATCAGATCAGATAGTACAAGGGAAAAGAAAAATAAAGAGTGAGAGAACAATACAGGACAAACCCAATACCATGATATTAGCATTATTCCATTCACTGAGTGAAGCACAAACAGTATAAACACCGTTTAAATACCCCACCTATCAATACCATCATAATGGCAACTAAATTCAACATGTGCTTTGAAGGAGACAAACATTCACACTACAGTACCTCAACATATAATCTATCCTGGAGACTGTTATGTGTGTGCTTGAGAAGGATGTGTATTCTGCTGCTGTTCAACGGAATGCTCTGAATATGCCTGTCAAGTTCATTTGAGCTAAAGTATATTTCAATTCTAATGTTTCTTTAGCAATTTTCATCTGGATGATCTCTCCATTTTTGAAAATGGGGTATTAAAGTCCTGTAATAGTATTGTATTGCTGTATGTCTCTCTCTCCTTAGATCTATTCATATATGCTTTCATATATCTGGGTGTTCTGATATTGGGTAAATATATATTTACAATTATTGTATCTTCTTGATGAATTGATCACCCTTTCTCACTATATAATAATTTAATTTTCTTTGTCTTATTTTACAGTTTTTGACTGAATGCCTATTTTATCTCATATACATATAGCTACCCTGACTCTCTTTTGATTTTTATTTGCATAGAATATCTTTTTCTATACTTCTACTCCTGTCCTTCTAAACAAAGTGAGTCTTTTATAGACAACATGGTTTTGTTGCTGTTGCTTATTTAGCCACTCTAGGTTCTCTGATTAGATAATTTAATTCATTTATATTCAGAGAAATTATTATAATGGTAAAAACTAAGTATTGCTATTTAGTTAATGGTTTCCTTTGCTGTCTTGCTTTGTGATTAGATCATTGGTCCTAGTGGTATATTTTAATTTCTTATTTTTTACCTTTTGTGTATCTACTATAGGTTTTTGCTATAAAGGCTTACATAAAACAACTTATACTATATTATAAAAGACTATTTTAAGCTAATAAAATACTTTGATCACATAAAATAACTCTATACTTTTGCTGTATCTTCCCACATATTTTTGATGTCAAAATTTATATTTGTATACTGTATAGTCCTTAATAACTTGTCACTATTATTATTTTTTAGTAGTTTTATTTTTTTTACCTTCATACTAAAGATATAAATGATTTATCACCACCATTACAGTATTAAATCATTCTAAATTTGACTCTGTACTCACTTTTGCCTGTGAGTTTAATATTGTTATATGTTTTTGCATTGCTAATTAGCATCCTTTTTCCTCAGCTTGAACAACTCCTTGTAGAATTTCTTATAAGACATGTCTGGTGGTAAGGGGCTCCCTTGGCTTTCATTGTCTGGGAAACTCTTTATCTAACCTTTATTTTTGAAAGACAGCTTTGCTAAGTACAGTATTCTTGTTTGTCAGGGTTCTTGGTTTTCCCTTTAGCTCTTTGAATGAATCATCCCACTCTTGGCAAGGTTTCTGCTCAGAAATCTGCTGCAAGCTTTATTTAAATTCCCTACCAGAAGCTCCCAGGTTACAAACAAGATAGATTCTGTAGGATTGGTCATAAGTTGAGTTTGTATGTAAATCGGAACAGATACATTTACCAATTACCTGTAATAGCCTGCTTTGAGATCCTCTATTTGTCATTGATTTTTACAGTTTCATTTTAATATATATTGATATGGTTTTGTTTGTATAGAATCTGATTAGATACTTTTTGCCTTTTTGTACCTGAATATTTAATTTTCTTCCCATATTTGGAAAGTTTTCAGCTATTACTTTTCCAAATAGGCTTTCTACCCCTTTCTCTCTCACTTCTCCTTTTTGAACTCCTAAAATTCAAATACTCTTTTGATACTATCCCATGGATCTCATGGGCTGTTTTCATTTCTTTTTATTCTTTTTAATTTTTTCTCCTCTAACTATATATTTTCAAATAAACTATCTTTAAGATCACATATTTTCTCTTCTGTTTGATAAATTCTGATGTTGGCACTTTCTGTCACATTTTGAAAATTTCATTCATTAGTTTCCAGCTCTAGAACTTCAGTTTGATTTCTTTTTACAAATTCAATGTCTCTGTTTAATTTTCAATTTTTGTCTTTATTATGTTCCTGATTTCATCGAATCACCTCCTGTACAGTATTTTCTTTGCAATCATTGACCTTCCTTAAAAATGACCTTTTATATGAAAGCTATAACCTAATAACAACCTAAGGTTATGGGGAAGGGTGAGGGAGGGAAGGGAATCAGTGGAGGGAGGGGGATTCGAGGGTTCACTTCTAGGGTTTATCTTACAAGGGTACAAGTGAATCTTTCTATGAGTAGAATATGAACGTTTTAACACAATAACTAAGAAAATTACGTGAAGGCAATGTTAACCAGTTTGATGGAAGTGTTTTGGATTGTTTGTGAAAACACCATACTGTACCCCAGAAGTGCATTAATGTACACAGTTACAATTCAATAAAAAAAAAAGACAAATAGAGACTCAAGTTGAAGGGATGGTCACCTATATTCCAGGCAAATGGAAAGCAGAAAAAAGCAGGTGTTGTAATTCTATTCGCAGATACAATAAGCTTTAAATCAACAAAAGTAAGCAAGGATAAGGATGGTCACTTTTTATTTGTTAAGGGTAATACTCAATATGATGAGATTTCAATTATCAATATTTATGCACCCAATCAGAATGCACCTCAATTTATAAGGGACACTCTAATAGGTACGAGGAACTTGATTTCTCCCAGCTCCATCATAGTGGGAGATTTTAATACTCCTTTGGCAGTGTTGGATAGATCTTCCAACGAGAAGTTGAGCAAATTTTAGATTTAAACTTAACCATTCAGCATTTGGATTTAACAGACATCTACAGAAATTTTCATCCTAACAAAATTGAATACACATTTTTCTCATCAGCTCACAGAACATACTCCAAAATCGACCACA
>CAUYQV010165516.1:0-14762 GCA_963574575.1 Galagoides demidoff | reverse complement strand
TTCTCTCATTTAAACGTTGTCCCAATATGTGTTTCTCAGCTCTGTTTAGTGCTGGCATATTGTCAACCTTCCTTATGTGCCAAGCACCACACTAGGAGTCATACATAATGCAAAAACAACGAGGTCTATACCATCAAGAGTTCGGTATAGAATAGCCATGTCCATTAAGATGAGATCTGAAAATAACAAACCCCTAAATAATGGCTTTAAAGTGGCTTTTATATTTCCTTAAACCTTAGAAGCCCTGAGTTAGGCAGCTGAAATCTGGCTGGGGCTCTGCAAAGTTGTAAAGGGCTCATACTCTCTAGCCACTTATCCAGTACCAATAAATTAAAGGCGATCAGCCACAGGATCCAAGAAAGCTGCAGAGCTCTTTCCTACAATCTCAATTCCAGGCAGGATGAGAGGAGGAAAAGACCCATCTCAAGGAAATGGATTTCATACTTCTACTCAATGTTGGCCAGATCGTAGTACACATCCATACCTGACTTCAAAGTAATCTAAAAAAATTAAAGGTTTTTTAGAAGAAACGTGATATACTTAGCTAAAATTTGGGATCTTATTAGTAAGAGTGAAGAGAATGAACATTGAGAGACAACATAAAGTCTTTTATGCCACAGACAAGTAAAAAATCCTAATTCAGAATGATGACAATTAAAATAGTTAAGTTTGCTATATTAAATGCTTACTATGCACAAGATTCTAGGCTCAAAGATTTACAGACAATCATTTGATCCTCAAAACAACCCATGAGGAGCTATACTAGTTTTCTAGAGATGTTGTAACAAATTGCCATAAAGTATACAGCTTAAAACAGAAGTTTATTGTATCATATATCTGGAAGCTAAAAGTCCAAAAATCAAGGTGTCAGCAGAGCCATACTCGCCCTGACACCTGTAGGAAAGAATCTTTCCTTGTTTCTTCCCAGGATCTGCTGGTAGCCCTCAATCCTTAGCAGTCCATAATCTGGAATCACTCCAATCTCTACCTCTGTCACCACATAGCACTGCTGTGTGCTGGGAATGAGGACTCATCTGAGAGTTTAGAATTCTACCCACTACTTGGGGCACTCAAGTGCTTCTGCTGAGGGGCTAGATGGAACAGGTCCCTCCCCGCCCCACACCAAAAAAATATATATATATATACTGCAACTGGCTCTTTCAGGCAAGCACCACCTATTGACAGGGAGCCCAATTGTGTAGCCCTTTACAGCATTTACTGACTCAATTACACAAGACATGGTTGATTCTTACCCACAAGCACCACCTACTGTCTCATAGATGATACTGGATGTACCAATACGATTCACACTGTTAGAAAGGCTACAGAGGTAGGGAAAGAGGATTTCAAAGATTTCTGACCTGCCTCATTTATAAGAGACAGAATCTGCCCACACAAATTGCTCACCACCACTACAGGCTACAAACAGCTAGCTAGTGTGCTACAGATGTCTATGACCAAGGCTTCCATTCAAAACCTAGACTGCCATAAAAGCACCCACAGAAAAGCCAAAGTTTCTTGCCCAACAAATGCTATAGACATACCCTTACAAGTGTATGAGGGAGAAGCCACATCTAAATAAAAAATAAGGCATGCCAGCTGTACCAGATGAGAAGGAATCAACAGAAGAACTCTGGAAGTATGAAAGAGTGAAAGGATGCCCCCAGTGTGGGCACACCAGCTGTCTTGAAAATACTGAAACAGTTCCAAATATGGATTGTAGGGAAGCTTAATGAAATGTAAGAGATAATTAAAAACCAATTCAAAAGAAAAAAAAATGAGAAATAAATGAAAAATTGACTAAAGGGATAGACATTTTTAAAAACCCAGGTAGAACTTCTGGAGATTAAAAAAAAAATTCATTTAAGGAAATATCAAAACCCAGTGGAAAGCTTTAATAGACTAGACCAGGCAGAAGAATCCTGGAGCTTGAAGTAACTCATTCGAATTAACTCATCCTCACCACATCTACCATCCTGTATTCCTGTGGGACTTTACACATTTTTATTACAACAGTCATTTATGTATTTGCACACTTATTCCACCATCTGCAGTCAATTATACATTACCGCAGTACCTAAAACACAATAGATATTAAGTAACTGCCTATTGTATGAATGCTTTACAATGTCCAGAAAACCTGGTTTTACATTTGAATTTCGGTCTTGAAAAGAAGGTAACTGTATGGCCATTTTACAGGCTTAGAAGAAGTTGAACCCTGCTCTGGTTTCAGAGCACTACAGTCTTCAATTTTAAAGAAAGTGTGATTATCTGATCCCTAGGAGAGTAGACTTTGCATTAATTAGCTATTCTTCATTTTCAAAATACTGTACGTGCATATGTTCCACAAAAAAATTTAAACATTCTATCAAAATCAGTTCTGTCATTGTATAATTCTATATTTTCTTGATTCTAAATTTTTAGTCTCATGTAAAGTTGCATGGGAATAAAGTTGTTAGAGCTTCTTACAATCAACCCTTAAGTAGCCCAACCCCCTCCCTCAATATTTTCAGAGGAATCTTATTCCAATATGCCCTGCCTGGCTTTTAAAACACACACACACACACACACACACACACACTTAATCTGCACATGTAATCGTTGGCTGAAAGCCAATGGAATTGAAAGGGCAAGTCTAAGCACGGAAGAAAACAAGCAAGTATAGATGAACACAGGGCTAAAAATACCTCCAATAGGTGCAACAGAAAGTGTGTTCTATTTTGTAGGGAATGTATAATTCTGATTGTTTGAGTCGTTGATTACCTTTTCCCATTTACCTGATTATGACATTAGGCATTTTATTTAGTTTCTCTAAGTCTTGATTGATTTGTTTGAAAAATAAGAGCAATTAGGCCTCACAAATTTGTCACGGGCCTAGCTAAATTATACATAGAGTACTGTGCACTTCTTTCTATTGCCAGACAGTGTGCAATCAATGTAAAAAGGCAATAAATTATAGTACTATAGCTGTATTAGATAGGTTTTTCATGAAAAATATAGTTGCTTATGATCACTACTGAAGTGTTGAAATAAACCCACATATTGATGCTGTTTTGTTAACTATGATAATCTATTAGAATGTTATTGTCCTAAGACTGGAAGATATTGGCTAGATTGGGTAAAATGCTCATGGACAGACCAATCACATGGCAAGATGAATGAAACTACTATAATCGTTTTGGACAATAGCAACCCACTCCCTACAATTTCAGAGGAGTACGACCTTCCTTAAAGGACTAGGATTGAGGAAACAGCTAGTAGCGGGTAGTCCCACACTCCACAGGCAATCTCTACATCTTTTCTTCAATTTCTCTTCTCCCTTTCACTGTTCAGCCTACTCCAAAATAACATCAGTGTCTCTTGTTCTTGAGGTCACATTCTCAAGTCACCACTGACTCCCATATTACCAAATTCAGTCAATCTTTTGTTGTTTGTTTTGTTTTTTTGAGACAGTTTCACTACATCATCCTCAGTAGAGTGCCTTGGCGTCACAGCTCACAGCCCCCTCAAATTCTTGGGTTTAAGTGATTCTCTTGCCTCAGCCTCCTGACTAGCTGGGAGTATAGGTGCCCACCACAACATCTGGCTATTTTTTGGTTGTAGTTGTCATTGTTTAACAGGCCCAGGCTCGAACCTGCCACCCTTGGTGTATGTGGCTAGCACCCTACTCACTGAGCTACAGGTGCTGAGCCTCAATGTTTTTCAGCCCTCATCTCACTTGACCCCTCAGGAACACATTGTACAGATGATTATTCACTCCTAGAAATGCCCCTTTGTTGGTCTTTGATGTTAAGTTTACTTATTTTATTATCTAGTATCTCCCTCATTCTTCCTTCTGTTTCAATGACTAAGAACGTTCTTTTCTCCCTACTACCTATGTCCATAACTCCAAAATTATATCTCTAGCCCACATTTCTAGATATGTTCAATTCCCTACTTGATCATCTCACTGGTATCAAAACATTACCCGAATTGTACTTTTGATTTGCCTCCCAATTTTTTCTCCCTCCAGTATCCCATTATTTCAATAAATGATACTATCATCTGAGGAGCAAACACATCCATTTGCTCAGGCCAAAATCCTGGGCACATCTTGACACATTTCTTATTGCTACTTTTATTACCAAGATACATTGATTTTATATTCAAAATACCCAGTCCATCCATTAGCCTTCATTTTCATCATCAACCCAGCCCAAACTTTGCAATTCTTACACCTAGAATAATGTAATTATCTCCAAACTATGTCTACCTTCTTTCGCTCTTACCCCAATCAAATGTCTGAGTCAGTGTGGTCTTTCAAAGATGAAATAGTATCACTCTTCCCCTTAAAATCCTTCTGTGACCTACCATAGGACCTAAAAGACTAATTCAGAGTGGTCCATAAGGGCTTGCATGATGTGACCCATTCATGCCAACCTCTTCATGTTACGCTTGTCCACTAACTATAACACTCTAGCCATCCTGGACTTCTTTAGGTTTCCTGAACATGTTACACTGTTTTCTAACTGCAAGGCCTATTTCATGCTTCTCCCAGTGGCCATCTATCTACATCCTGCCTCTCACACACAGACTACACAGACTTTTTTGAACTCTTCTTCATCCCTCAAGAAGGCCTTTTCTAATTGTCTCAACTATAGCACTTGCCTCTGTGGTCTTTCTTATAGCCCCTGGTTCTTTTCCTTCATAGCACTTACCACAGTCTGTAATTTAAGTTTTAGTTTTACAAATTACAGAAATCATTCAAATGTGTTTCATTCTGACACAAAGATGAAGTTTCTCTATAACTCTGGAGAACTCATGAAATTATAGAATCTGTAAGTAACTATGGGATTCTAGCTGACATTTTAATCCAACAAAATTCAGTCCTTGCTAAAAGTGATTTCATTCTTACAAAAACTTAGATCCAAGAAAAGGAAATATAAATTCAGTTACATTCAGCTTCATATTTCATTGTCAACGATGAATGAGAAATCTCTAATCCAACCAAACCTAGTGTATTTCAATAAATATATACAAATAAAATATCTAAGTCTTTATGGATCTCTATCTTGTTCTTTTACTTAGAATGTACCAATTGACCTTTATCAATTATTGTAAGGAAAGGGTATCAGTAACACTTTTAACATCAAATAGGAAATCCCCATTAGTGTAATAAATAATGTATTTGGCAAGAAATTGGCAAGGCATCTTAATCAGAAAACTTCCTGGCTAACAATCACACAAAATTGAGACCACAAAGCATATCTTAAATGTTTCAGCACTTGGATTTTCCTAAATACTTCTTTTAAGTTCTGAACAACTTGCACAAAGATCAAAACATGCTAATTTCATCATTGCCAGCCAAAATCATAAAAGAACCTATAAAAGCATATGGATCCATTTACTAACTTACAAACAAAATGTTCCATGGTTTTATTAAGTTAATAAGAAAAGATTTTCCTCATTTGTAAAATGAGGAGATTGAATTAGATAGCTAAGATAGCTTCAAGCTCTGAAACTTTTAATATTAACGCTTTTAGGGAGGAAGTATGTATTTTCCTATTTTCACAAGGAAAAGTCACTATGACTTTTTCACATTTCCACCATGTTTTGTTTCATATTAACATAAAGTGTATTAAACTGGGGTATCAGGAAGGAGACGTGGGCTCATTCTTGCCTGAGAAGTGGAAATACAATACAGTAGCTTATAACCTCTTCCTGGAAGCCAGTTTAAAGGCCTTTCTCCCTGCTCCATTCTCCCTCCCCTTCTATATTTCTCTCACCACTACAATTCTATTAAACATACACTTACACCCTACTACCAAGATTTGCATGAGGACGATAACCATTTTTAATCTACTAAGCACAACAGACATCATTCTCCAGAAAACAGCCCTTCCCAGAATCCATTTCAGTGTCTCACCTGACAACTTAGCAAGAGTTCCTGCCCCGTGAAGAAGGGCTGAGATCCCTACTCAATCCTCAGAAATGGTGCTAAAGAGAAACAGTTTAAACAAAATCAAACCAAAAGGTGCTGCTAAGCAAGAAAGAGATTCCAAGGCTATGAATAGGTCCAAGCTGTACCCTGCACTTCATCAGATGCCATGTGGAATTTGTGAGAAGTCCCAGTGTGTGTGACAGGGGGAGGGTATCATAATACAGGCTCCAGGGGTACTACAGCTAAGCCATACAACTTTCAGTGGAGAATGTACACCTTCTGAAATGGAATCCTTGGTGAGTTATTGAGCCATCATACAAACTGATAGCTTTCTATGGCATATCAAGTGACCATGTGGCTAGAATTTCCCATCTTGACCTGAATTCCACCATGCCCACCATGAGATAACTGCACAACATCCACCACTGTTGCACCAACACCTCTTCCACCAGCTGATAGAGGAGGAAAGTGTCCAGGATTGCTTTACAGATGGGTCAGCTCAGTGTGTGCACCCAAACCACTATAGCCTAAGACAGAAGGTTCTTTCAACTGGAAGAGTTTCCAGACAGTACATCTAGTTATCCACCTTGTGCAATAAAAAAAAGTGGCCTGAGATTAGAATATATAAAGACTTATGGGTATGGCAAATAGTCTGGCTAGCTGATCAAAGTTCTAGAAGAAAAAAAAGATTGGAAAAATCAAAGAGAAAGAGGTCTGGCATAAAGGAATACAGTCATCCCTCTGTGTCCACAGGCTTTACATCCATGGATTCAATCAACTGTGAATAAAGTAGTCAGAAGTTTCTATAGAGTGCAAAAAATCAAAACTTGAACTTGACATGCACCAAGAAGTATGTTGAATCCACACACACACAAAAAAATATGTAGGCATTGCCTTATAAGTAATCCAGAGATGATTCAAAGTGTACAAGAGGATATATAAGTTATAGGCAAAGACTATTTCACTTTATATAAGGGACTTGAGCATCCACAAATTTTGGTATCCCTGTGGGTCTGGGAACAAATCTCCCATGGATTCCAGGGGATGACTATATATGGAAAAATGGAAGTGGACACCAAGGGGGTAAATTTCTATATTAAAAAGGTAACACCAGTCTAAGAGCTCCTACCATGCAAGGGTCACTTAATCACATAGATAAGATGACTCAGCTGACTATCAGCCAGCCCCTATTTATTCTAGGGCTGGAACAACAAACAAAAAAGTGGTCATGGTGATAGAGATAGAGGTGAGGCATCACCTAACAGATGGTAGTTTTTGTGATGAATAGAGCTACTGCTGGCTCTCAATGTCTAGTCTTCCAGCAACAAAAAGCCAGTGCTGAGTCCATGATATGTCAGCATCCTCAAGGATACTACTATCTGGCCACCCGATGCCAAGTGGCCTATACCAAGCCACCCTCTGTCCTGAAAATTGTGATTGATTCTGATAAAAACAGAAATTCTGAGTATGGATTAGTCTTTCCCGCCTAAGTAGTCATGGCCAGCATTATTCAGGGGTTTGTTTCACTTGCAAGAGTCCCACATATAGCAGAGTAGGTGTGGGAGGGCTATGATAAGGGAAGGCACCAGCCATGACATGTTCTGCACCATCCAGAAGCTGCCATCCTAATGGAGCGTTGCAATAATGCAGTGAGGGCATCACTGAAGCACCAAGCTCAGATGTGATACGTTACAAGGGTAGGGCCATCTCCTCCAGAATGTAGCAGATGCTGGATTCAAAGATACCTATCTTGTACCATGTCCCTAGTAAGGAATTGAGAAATGTAGAGTTGTCCTGTTTACCATCACTGTTCAGTATCACACAGAGAATCTATACATCCCAACCCTAAAACTCTTGGCTCTGTGGTGTTAAAGGCCCTGGTCCCCAAAGCAGACTAATTCCTCAAGGGGGCTCAGCAAAAGTCCCACTCAACTACACATAAAGGCTGCCCCCTGGCACTTCATTTTCCTTATATCCAAGATCCCAAAAGCAAGAACTATTGTGTGTCTTGACTGGGTAATTGGCTCACATCATTAGGAAGAGATAGATTGCTGTTAGAGGATTGGAATATGGAGAAACATGTGGGGATCCCAGGTGGAGGCACCCCTTAGGACTTCCAGAAAAGTGTGAGAGCAAAAAGACAAAGTAAGCCCAGCCTGAGAAAGCACTGCGACAATGTGACAAAGGGCTGATTCTTACAACCTAAAGTCACCAAGAAAGAGCAGTAGAGGGCTAGATGAGGGGAAGGGAATCTAGATTAGATAATTCTCTGGGGACACAGTGAGCATCACTTATGACTCTGAGACTTCAGTAACAGGGTCAAACAGTAATGTTTGCCCCACCACCACCCTCCAAATTTTCCCGGGAAAGAAAAGACCAATGAAATCTCAGAAGAGTGCTTTCCAAATGTTTATGGAAATGCAGATCTGACCAACAAGAGGTAGACTTTTGAGGACATACAGGTGCACTATCTACATTCCTCTGCTAGGAAGGTTTATTGTTCTAACTACTCAAGAACTGCCTGACCTTTAAACTACCATACTTGCTGGGGTGGCCACATCCAGCAGTTGATTCAAGGAAAGATAAGAGTTTTCAGCCTCAGCCAGACATTGTGGTAGGCGCCTGTAGTCCCAGCTACTTGGAAGGCTGAGGCAAGAAAATCGCTTAAGCCCAAGAGTTGGAGGTTGCTATGAGCTATGATGCCATAGCACTCTACCCAGGGCAAAAGCTTGAGACCTTTTTTTGGTTTGGATAGAGTTTTCATCCAATTCAGCTCCAGAGAGTTAGAGTTTAGTTCCAGAGCTCACTGTCAGGATGACCAAGCCGGACATGGTCACAACTCACCTTCCCTTGCCTCATCTTATTTCCTTGGCTTTTCTTCCACAATTGTTGATCCCCACTGCCTAATAAACATTCTACTCTTTAAAGTCCAGCTCAGAGTCAAAAAAAAAAAAAAAGTAATACAAGTTGGAATTTTTCTAAATGAGAGTCAGGGCAGAGAGTGAATCATTGGGGAGCCCAGGTTTATTAACAGCTCAGAACATCTCCATGACTCTATACAATGCACTTCTAACTATATGGTTTAAAATTACTCTTGCTTTGTAATTTTAACACTAGGTTAATTGAAATGGCATGTATATAAATGCTCAAGTATCTTTAGCTGATATATAGAAAATGGGCATCATATCCTTAAAAATTCTGAAAGTTCACAGGTAAAAGTTATCTCAAAATGTATCACTGATCTAAAGTAAGTGTTAAAACTAAAAACTTCAGGGCGGCGAAAATTTTACTCAAAAGATATTGTTCATGTAAAAATATAAACCCCAGACTGGTAGAAAATATTTGCAAAATATATATTTAAAAAAAAAAAAAGACAGGCTAGGCTGGACATGACTGCCTATAACCCAGCAGTTTGGGAGGCTAAGCTGGGAAAACTGCTGGAGGCTAGTAGTCCAAGACCACCCTGAGCAAAAATGAGACCCACCCCCCATCTCTATAAAAAGAATTAGTTGGTGATGTGCACCTATAGTCCCAGCTATTCTGGAGGCTGAGGTGGAAGGATTGCTAGGATTGCTTGTACTTGGGCGGTCAAGGTTGCAATAAGCTATGTTAGCATGTTAGCATCACTGTACCCCAGCGTGGGTGACAGAGCAAGATCCCATCCAAAAAAAAAAAAATTCTTAATTGCCCTAACCTCAAAACAACCAAATGCCCACCAACTTTATTTTTGTTTTGTTTTTGGAGACAATCTCATTTTGTCACCCTTGGTTGAGTGACATGACATCAGAGCTCACAGCAACCTTGAAATCTTGGTAAGTAATCCTCTTGCCTCAGCCTTCCAAGTAGCTGGACTATAGGCACCCACCACAACACCTTTTTTTTTAAGAGACAGGGTCTTACACATGCTCAAGGCTGGTCTTGAACTCCTGTGCTTAAGCAATCCACCCACCTCAGCCTCCCAAAGTGCTAGGATTACAGGCATGAGCTACATCTGGCCCACTAATTTGATTAAATTGTGATATATCCTGACAATGGAACACTACTCAGCAATAAAGAAGTTATCTCTGATACATACAAAATGGATGAATCCCCCACTCAGTATTCATAGTGAATGATTCCTTCTATACTAAATTCTAGAAAATAAAAGCAAATCTGTAAGCAGATCAGTGGTTTTCTTGAGCAGTAGGTTGGGAGTAGGGAGAAAATGACCATAAATAGGCAAAGGGAAACACATATTCTGGGCTAATGGAAATATTCTACATAGTGAATATGGAGGTGGTTACACAGGTTTATGTTTTCCAGAAGTAACAAAATTACACTTAACTTGTGAGTTATTCTATTAGAACAATTTATAGCTTATAATGTAAATATAAACCTCAATAAAGTCATTGAGAAGAACTTTAAAGAATGTTGAAATTAGGGTAGCAAAATGAAAACAGGAACTTAAATAATGTTCAAGTAATGTACTTTGGTCAAAATTAAATCCAATTTTTGTTTGTAATTTCCCTTTATATTTTTTCCAATTTTAATATCAGGTGTATCCAGATGAAGTAGAATGATTTTGAAGTATTTCCTCTTTTTCTATTGTCTATAAGATTTGGCATGATCTGTTTTTCGAAATTATCTTTTATTTTTATTTATAAATATTAGTTGTCTACTTTGAGACTTTGGAAAAAAAACAAGTTAACTGATGACTCCATACTGAACCTCAGTCAAAGCATTCTATGATAGACATACTCTTATCTGAATGTGAATGTTACTTTTTTTGCATACTATTATTATTGCTTGATAAAAAAGAAAAAACAGGAACTCGAATGTTTGTAGACCCATATTCATAGCAGCTTTGCACAACAGCCTAAAGGTAGAAATAACCCGAGGGCCCACCAGATGATATATATACACACACATACAATGGAATATTCGGCCTTAACAAGGAATGAAATTTTAGCACATGCTACAAAATGGATGATCCCCAAAAACATTATGCTAAATGAATAAGTCACAAAAGCACAAATGTTGTGTGATTCTACATATCAGATTCCTAGAGTTGCCAAATTCATAGAGTAGTATTTACCAGGGGGTGGGGAGAGAAAGAGAAATTGGTAGTGACCAACAGGTATAGAGTTTTAGTTCCAAAAGATAAAAAAGTTCTGGAGATGGATGGTGACGATGGCTACATAACAATGTGAGTGTACTAAATGCCACAGAACTATACTTAAATGGTTAAAATGTTTGTATATTTTATAATAAAAAAAGGAATAGCAAATATAGTCTATGGGTGGGAAAAGCATAGAGGCCAACATGAGCCGATCTGCAAGAAATAGCATAGCAATGAAAACTGATAAGAAAGGATTAAGCTTAAAAAGGAAGAACTTTAAATAGCTACTGTCCTGATAGATGAACCCAATGACCCAGATGAGTATCTTTAGAAATCAGCATACTAAGCCTGTTCCCAAAGGGTTATGTTTCTACCTCCCAAAAGCTTTTAATGGATGCATGAATTTCATGAGAAACTGCTGCAAAATTGGCTCGTGAGATTATTTGGATTTGGTACACTGTCTGCACAATTTGCCCTGTAGGCTAAGACAGAAGAGTCATTAGACTTGGGCTAACAAACCACGAATTCATAAGAGAAACACTGGCAAGTTACAAAGATTCAGAGGGGATCAATAGGACACAAGAATCAGCCAAACTTGCAGGCACTGCAGCCATGGTAACAACCTTGGCAAACCCTCCATACATATAGTCACAAGCCACTTCAAAAAAAAAAGAAGAAGAAAAAAAAATTCACTGGGAGGTGAGCCAAGAGAGGGAACACTGAGACAAGGACTTTGTAAATCTTAAGGATAAACTACTCCCTGCACATGAAAAAACCAGAAAAAGACAGCTTCTGAAGCATTTCCTTTGATTTTTTTCAGATCTACATTTAACAAGCCTGGCCCTAAAGTCTGGGGGATCAAGCCCAGTCTCTCAAAGGGAAGGACAAATGGTCCCAAAGTCTTTAACATGCAAGTCCATCAAACATCAGATCTGTCTAAGAAGAGTCTACACTCTGTGGCCTGTTTTACACGAAGGACGATATTGAGGAAAATCAAGAGCTGTTAGAGGATCAGAGACAACCTTAATGCTGGGAAACATAAATATAAGGAAATTGTTTTGACTATAAAGGATATGAAGGAAGAAGTAACGGAAGGTGTGGAGTTGTACTAATTGGTGGAGACAGAGGGCCGGAGACGTTTTCCTGGGGGTGGTGTCCATGGAATAGTGCAAAGGCAAATTTGTAGAGCATTAGATGCCTTTATCAAAAAAGGAGAAAGAAAGTCAACAACCTAATGGGCCATCTCAAGCAACCGGAAAGGGAAGAACAATACAACCCCAAACTAAGAAAATACCCAAAATTAGAGCAGAATTAAATGAAACTGAAAATATAAGAATCATTCAGGAGCTAAGTGAAACAAATAGTTCTTTGAAAAGATTCATAAAAGCTGGCAAATCCTCTGTCATACTAACCACAAACATAAAAGTAAAATCTCTAATAACCTCAATCAAAAAATAAGGGGGAAAATAGATGCCTGAGAAATATAAAAGATCCTCAATAATTACTACAAAAAAATGTCCAGAATTACAAAAATGTAGAGGAAATGGACCAATGCCTGGAATCATACTACCTTCCTAAATTCAGAAATTAGAAATTTTGAATAGACCCCTTTCAAGCACTACAATAGCATCAACTATATAAAATTTTCCCAAAAAGCAAAGACCTTGGCCAGATGGTTTCAAACCAGAATTCTACCAAACCTTCAAAGAGAAACTAGTACCTACATTATGTAACATTTTCCAAAACACAGAAGAAAGAATCCTCCCCCAACACATTCCATGAAGCAAATATCACCCTGATTCCAAAACCAGAAAAAGGCCCAACAAAAAAAGAAAACTATAAGCCAATATCATTAATGAATATCAACACAAAAATATTCAGTAAGATCCTAGCATGCAGAATACAGCAACACATTTAAAAAGTTATATATCATGATCGAGTGAGTTTTATCCTGGAGATGCAAGGTTGGTTCAACATAAATCCATAAATGTAATTCACCGCATAAATAAAAACAAAGACCATATGATTCTTTCAATTGATGCAGAAAAGGCTTTTGACAATATCCAGCATCCTTTTTTGAAAAGAACACTTAAGCATATAGGCTTAGGTAGGGCATTTCTTAACCTGATAGAGGCCATCTACAACAAACCCATAGTCAATATCACAATGACTGGAGTGAAACTGAAAGTATTTCTATTCAGAACTGGAACTAGGTAGGGATGGCCACTACTATTGCCACCGTCATTCAATATACTGCTGGAATTCCTACCCATGGCAATCAGGCAAAAGGAGATCAAGGGTATTCAAATGGAGACAGGTGGTCAAACTCTCACTCTTTGTGGATGACAGGGTCTTATACCTGGAAAATCCCAGGGACTCAACTACAAAGCTTTCAGATGTGATCAAGGAATATAATAGCATCTTGGTATTAAAAAAAAAAAAAAAAACACAATGCCCACAAATCAGTAGCCTTCAGATATGCCAGTAACAGTTAAGCTGAGAGCCAAAAACTATACCTTTTACAGTAGCTCCAAAGAATATGAAATACCTAGGACTAGATCTAACAAAAGACATGAAAGATCTCTATTAACAGAATTATAAAACCCTGAGAAAAGAAACAGAAGATACGAACAAATGGAAGAACATGCCAGGCACACGGCTGGGAATAGTCAACATTGTTAATATGTCCATACTACCCGAAGGAAATCTACAGATTTAATGCAGTCCCCATCAAAACACTAACATCATCCATTGAAGAACTTAAGAAAAATATTTTGTTTCATATGCAACCAGAAAAAACCCAAATAGCCAACACAAATTTAAGAAATAAAAACAAATCTAAAGGCATCACATTAATAGACTTAAAGTTATACTACGAATCTATACAACCTAGCCACATATTGAAATTTGAGCTTTGATAAACCAAACAAAAGCATGCGCTGGAGAAAAGAATCCCTATTTAATAAAAGGTGCTGGGAAAACTGGTTAGCCACGTGTAGGAGACTGAAACACAGACCCACAACTCTCACCATTGACAAAAACTGACTCTTGCTGGATAAAAGAGTTTCAGACAGGAAACAAAAATTCTAGAAGAGAGTGCAGGGAAAATACTTGACAATATTGCCTCTGAAAGATTTTATGAAGACCACACCCCCCTGGCAATTGCTGCAACACCAAAAATAAATAGGACCGTGATCAAGCTAAAAAGCCTCTGTACAGCTAAAGTACCACAAGCAAAGCAGGCAGCCTTCAGAATGGAAGATTTTTGCATGTTATGAATCTGACAAAGGGCTAATACCTAGAATCTACAGAGAACTCAAATTAACAAGAAAAGAGCAAACAACCCCACTTGTAACTGGGCAAGAGACATGAACAAAAACTTCTGAGGAAGACAGACAAACAGTCAAACACATGAAAAAATGCGCATCATCTTTAATGTTAATGAGATATGCATCTTTAATGAGTCTCTTAATGAGATATGCAAATCAAAACCACTCTGACATATCACCTAACTAAATAGCCCACATCACAAAGTCCTAAATCTAGCTCGGCACCTGTGGCTCAATCCGCTAAGGCTCCAGCCACGTACACCTAAGGTGGCGGGTTCGAATCCCCAGCCCGGGCCCGCCAAACAACAATGATGGCTGCAACCAAAAAATGGCTGAGCGTTGTGGCGGGCACCTGTGGTCCCAGCTACTTGGGAGGCAGAGGCAGGAGACTCGCTTGAGCCCAGGACTTGGAGGT
>CAUYQV010165512.1:0-37902 GCA_963574575.1 Galagoides demidoff | reverse complement strand
CTTGATGAAAGTATTTCAAATTGTATATGAAAACAGTACAATGTACCCCATGTTTGCATTAATGTATACAGCTATCAATTAAGAAAATAAATAAATAAATAAATAAATAAAAAGGCTATGCATGGACTCTCACCAGGGGCTTCTTTTTACTAAAAATAATGCAGTCACTGCTGCTACTCAATGTGTGACCAATGACAGTTCAGGTCAACCCAGACCCCTTCATTTTACACTGTTTATTAATTTATTGTCAATAAGCTCCTATTTCATCCTTCTTTGCCCTTTCTATGATACTGGATCCTTTGAACATTTCTCCTTTGAGAGCTGGTGTGGTTTTAAGCTTTGTAAGTAAAGACACTAGAAGAAGATTACAAGGTTTTAGCAAAAGGAAGGGACTTTTCTCCCTGGTTCTAGCATACTAGTTTTCCTAGGATGTAGCTTCCAGGAAGTCAGTGTGCCAGACACCTGGTGACAAATACTCTCTAGTAATTTCTTACCAATCCCCCAGGCTATTCCTACCCAGTAATCTAAACCCACTTTCCAGCAAATATTTTTCCATTCTGATCTTTTGCATATTTGTGCGATAGCCACTTTCTCTATAAGAAGCCTAAGACTCAGCCGGAGGATGGTGTCTCTTCTAAAATTCTGTTCTTTGTTCACTCTTTTTCAGTCCAAAATGTATTAGTATTCTTCTACTTTTAATCATTAATAATATCTTACATTGTTTTTTCCTATTCCTATTACTAGTATGATTTCTGTATCTTGACTAAATCCTTAAGTCACATATCATCCCTAAAAGAAACCATCCAAATACTTTTTTGGGCACCTGATTACATTAGCTCCTTTCCATTGCATAAGGACAATGATTAATTCCTTACGTTGTCCGGGTAAAGATTTGTGTTGCCACTTTTTAATACTTTGGACAAAAACACTATATGGGGGCCAATAGGCAAAAGCACCTGCTTTAAAAACAACTGCAGTAGGTTTTAAAGTAATAGAGCTCAACTCCACTGAAACAAAGGCAAGAGAGTTCTTAAACATGGGGTGGGGTAGTGGAACCAGACAACCTTAGTGAGGGAGCTGGCCAATGTGTTTGCTAATTGGTGCTCAGCCTCTTGAAGTTCTTACCCTCCTGCAGAGCCTGGGAGATTAGAGCACTCTCTTCCTTGATGATTGTATTTTAAGGGATGATGACAGTCTATGACTGTAAAATTGGCATGAAAGGATATATAAAGTTTTCTAAAGAAACTGTTCTAAGAAAAGGGAGGTTAGGGGAGGCAGGAAGGAGAAACATGACACTGAAGAGATCCCCCCTGGAGTGGAGGGGAAGACAAAGGCAGTTTTGGGTAGGGCTCACAGCATGACTGATTTATTGTCAAGGATCCCATTTTATAGAAAGGGAGATGAGCATGGGATCTTCTTGTCTCAATATACATATCATCATGAACAAGCTGCCAGACTAATAGAATATTAAAATGATCTCTTTAATGAAACCCCAGCTTAGGGATGATGGCATTCATTGATTCATTTAAGCTGTAAAATATAGTTGAACTAATAGCCATTACATGGTGTTGGAGGCCAGATAGACAGAATGAATAAATCTTGGAGATTGGTTCTTCTTACCACACTTTCAGAGGGTCGTGTAAGGAATTTGTTCTCCCTGTGCTTTTTAACTTTAAGCTCTTCTGGTGCCTGCAGGGAATTCTAGTAATAGGTGGCACAGTAAAAACTCTACAAAACCTAATTGTTGAACTGTGATCTGATTATTTGGAGCTTTTCTTGTCAGAAGACCATCAAGCAAAACAAAGAAAAATATGTTACTACACCAGTAGCAATTATGAAAACTGATTATTATAAGAAGCTAGGATTTCTTCCACCTGAGGAGAGGAGAAGTATATCCAGACTTCAAGATATTCCTTGGGGAGTCTCCATTTGCTACTACATTGGGGGATATCCACTAATGGGCAATTAGTATACAGGGAAGGCATGCTCTACAGGGATGTAGACTCTTTCGAGAATAAAAGTGTATATTTACTAGACCAGTGAGAAGCCTGCCTGACAGTAAGAGGAATGCAGAAATGGAGTTGAAGGTGGGGAGATGATAGACATCTATTACATGGCTTCAGAATGGACACAGCATGGCTGGTTATAGTCCCTTCTATTGCTTCTTCTATTGCTACTTTCTCAGTGAAAAGGTGACTGACCACTACATGAAGAAACCGTGATAGTACTGGGTGAAATTAACATGAGACATGGGAAAGTCTGGTCAGAGAAAGGGGTGGACTGTAGCAGAGGCTGGTGGTGCCCACCACATTGCTTCAGGCCTTATCATTTACATGCACACTAATTGATTTCCAGCTGCCATCATTTTCTCCATGCCTAAAGGCTTGTCTAAAACCTTTTCTGCCCATTACATAGCAACTAGGAAGTGCCAGAGAAATACCACTCCTGGAATCCATCCTCATCCCCAGGCTCCTATGGTTTTTATGGTTGCTGAGTGCCATAATCCAGTTTCCTGATACTGAGTTGTCTACAGCGGTGTCTTGCTTGATAATCCATCCTTTTCTTAGCTCCTTTCTTTTCCTCCTTTACTTTCCTTCCCCTCAATGAGTTTCTTGGGATGTCCTCACAAATAAACTACTAGAAATTAAATCATGGTCTCAAAGTCTGCTGCTTGGAAAACCTGATTAAAACAGATTACTAATTAAACCTGATTAAAACAGATTTTGAGATCTGACTGGGATTCTAACTTTGATTTGGAAACATCATTTTGTATTACATTCTCCCTCCTTGTTCCCCTTCTTCATTTTGCAAACAAAATTTATGTTATAATATAATTCACTTATACCATTTGATAATTATGAATTCTTTATAAATTATTGACTAGAGAATTTCAAATTTGTTATTTAACCTAATATCCTCAGTTTCCTCATCTGTAAAAGGAAGATAGAAATAATCATTTCACAGAATATTTATCCATAATAAACAGATGAACGCCTTAAAAGTATATAGTTCAATTTCTGGAATATACTGGCCTGTCTCTATAGAGAGTCTGCATTTATTCAATTATAGGGATCTTTCCTTTAATAAATAGAAGTCTACAGAGAGAAATTTTTATACTTATCCCTGAATAAAAAATACCATAACATTCATTGCATTGTTTTACATGATAATTTGCACAGTGCATGTGAATAGTAGTTGGTGTTAAAATATGTTCACTAAAAGACTTCTACTTGAAAGTTCGTAGCAGTGTCATTTATAATAGAACCAAACCAGAAATTGAGACTATAGTGAATAAATAAATTATGAAACAAATATTCAATTGAATCCTAGGCCTCAATAAAAATTAACAATCTGTGACTTTTTGCAACAATATGAATCACTCCTACAAACATAACATTGCGAGAAAGAAATCAGTTAAAAAAAAAAGGAAAGAAAAATACATAAAATCTTTATTGTTAAATAGTGTAAAATGCAAAACAGGCAAAATAATCTATCCTCTTAGCAGTCAGAATAGTATAGGTATGCAATGACTTCGAAGCACAGGTACAGTTAAGAAGGAGAATAATGAATGCTTTGGGTGTGTTGACAATGTTCCCTTTTTGGATTGGGGTACTGGTTACACAGGGGTGTTCAGTTGTGAAAAGTTAATGAACTTTATTCTTTGGATAAGTGCACACATTTGTAATACAAAGTTAAGAAAGCAGAATAGAGTTAAAATCAGAAATATTGTTCTAGAAGTTAGCTGGCAAAATCAGGTTTTACAAATAGTAGACTTCTTAGCTAAACACATCAAAATATTTCCTTTGATAGTCATCATGATTCAACTGAAATACTTCACTGCTACCAGGTACCTTATTTCTACTTAATCCTCATTTCCACCTCCGTAGTTCTGTGGTATTTAAGACTCTAACGTCCATACGGGGCCCATTAGAATGCTTTTTAAACTCAGTTAAAATGCATGACAGGCTTGACAGGTTCTGATTCAAAACATTAAATGTATCCTGGAAATTAATTTATGTGATATTACTTTGAAATGCTTTGAAATTGGCTTTCAACTTTTTAATTTCATTACATAAATCAAAACAGACAGTCAATATTTCTTGAATACTTATATTCTCATTATATTCCCATCGCTCTATTTTCTCCTTTTGACTTCTTTAAAAAATATTATTATCTTTATGCCAGAACTTCAAATGATAAACCTTTTTAGTATTTAGCATTGTGCCCGGTTTGAGATTCCAATGCCTACAATATTGGAAGAGGGATAATAATAGCAAAGAGTGAAAGACCAATATTAAGGTCATGTTGGTTTCATCAAACTTGGATACAGAAAGCAATTTTTATGTTTATAAAATCTACTTTTTATAAATCAAGCTACTCATTCAACATTTATAGAACAAGTACTTTATTTTAGCCAAATAATTGGACAATGCTCTTCAAAGAACTATCAAGTGGACCTAATGCTTAGTGAAGCTTACAGTGTCTTAAATTACTTTCCTAGAGTTTTTAACAGAGTTTAAAGATTTTCTAGGTAAGAATTGTTAAGACTTTCTGAGTCCATAAGTAGTACAGGTATTTTATTAGATATTTTATCCAAATTAGTTATTAAGGGTCATTTTCTACTCGCTCTTTATGGATTCATTAATTCTTTCTTATTTTAGGTTCTAGGATTATTTCTCCATCAAAGATTAATGTCTAGAGCATTTTGCTCCCAAATATAGATGGTAGATGTATGCATTTTCTTCACCTGGTAAAATTGCTAAAAGAAGTTCCAAAATTAATTTCTTCCATTAGTTTAACAAAGAGCTGATGATCTATTTGATGTTTTAAGTGATGTGCAAAGTGCTGGGCACACATAAAGAGAAAGAAACATGGAGAAACTTCCCAAGCAAGTGGACCTACAATGAGCTATTGTGTGAAGGATTTTTAAGGAGTAAATAAATACTGGGTTGCAGAGTAAAAGAGGTAATGGTATTGGGGAAAGAGATCTGGAAAATTTTCACTGCTATGATAAACTTGTTGTGACACAGAACTTCCTTCCCAAGTGGTAATGAACCTGCCTTGGACTAGCCAGTATAACATATAGATACATAAGGTGAGCTTTATATGCCACCTAACCCTTCATGCCCAAAGAATAGTACTCTGCTTTGCATCAGAAGCTGCCTGCAATTCTTTATATTCCACTAAATCAGTTTTTTACCCTGAAGACTCATCTGCCATGTTGTTAGGAAGCACAGACCACAGGAGAAGTCAGTAGTAAACATTCTGGTCAACAGTTTCAACTAAGGCATCAGCCAATAGCCTATATCCCCCACTAGTTGAGTAAATGAGAAAGCTTTCAGATGATTCCAAACCTAGACTTCCTTCTGCCCAGTTGACACCTAGTGGAATAAAGATGAACCAGGCTCACTGAGCACTGACCCGGAGCCCGGCCCATGCTGCAGATTGGGGAGTATGCTAAATGTTTTTGCTACAATAAGCCAAAAAGTTTTGGGAAATATATATTTCTTACTATGAAAACCGGAATGACTATGTGAGGCAAAGTCATTCTGAAATGAAACTCTGAAACATCTCTTAAAAGAGGGTGCAGATTTGTAAAGCAAATAACATAAGCACACGAATCTCCGTGGTATAAAGCTGAATTTTGTTTTCAAACATGTAATTATAAAGCCACAATGGTCATAAAGATTGTTAGGTTGAGAGAAGAAATATATAAATCTGGGAATCAGGACATACTTTATGGAAAAGGTGGCATTTGAGATGTATTTTGCACCACTTATTTCTAGGAAAAACTATATATGTATTTGTTTTTAAAGCTATATTGTGTTAATAATTTAATTTCTTTAGAGATTTCAGAGAGGAAAAATACCTTCCCTTTACCCTTCTAAGTTCTTGGTGGGGCCTCTCTTAATGAAAAGACAGATTAACAAGAAAGTGGATACAAATTTACTTTAATAAAAATTTTGCATGACATGAGAGTCTTTATAAAGAGTGAAGTCCCAAAGGAGAGGACGGTTTTCATGTGAAGTTTGAAAGAGTAGTGAAATAATGTGATAGGGCAAAGGCCATGAGGTAAGAGTCACGAACTGGGGCAATTTAGCAAGACCTGAGTTCAGATTACTCCCAATGCGTCATTGTTTTCAGAGATAAAAACTATTCTTTTCTCCTAGGAACAAGAGAGATACGTCTCACATGAAGTTCTTAAGGTCTGCTCTGGGAGAGGATCAGAAGGTTATTCTTGTATTGTTTTTTTAAATTCCTTCAGCTTAAAAGAGTGAATATGCCAAGTTGCTGTATTCTGTGTGTCTTGAACCCCTTTAGATTGTAAATGCCATCTAACAAACTTTATTTTCCTATTCTTGGTCAATACTCTGCTCATATGCACAGACTAAGGATAAGTAGAAAATGAGAGTCCCTAGATACAGTCAGTCCCCAAGTTACAAACATCTGACTGACATGTGACTTGCACGTAGAAACAGAGGTTATGGCAGGTAATACCTAGGTAAACGTACTGGTTCCAACTGACATACAAATTTAAGTTAACAGCGAGCCTACAGAACCAATCTTGTTTGTATCCCAGGGACCGCCTATATTAGTTCTATGATAAAATCTGTAGAATACGCAAAATGATAAATAAAATTTATTTTCTTCACATTATTACCATAGCTCAGAAGACTCCTATGGCATCTGAAAATACATGTACAATTGAATCAGAACAATTAGCTGCCCAATTTTCTTTCTTACAAACATGAGGACCACTTAAATAACAGTTCAGATAGAGTTTGAAGATTTAACTACCTGTATGAAATATTCTCTGTCCAAGCAATTTTTGAACTGATCAGTTAAGGAAGGGTAAAAGCTGCTGAAAATTAGAAACATAAATTTCATTTTTCCCTTTTCAATCTTCCAGTTAAGTGTGTCCTAATTGCTGGTGAATGCCCAAGTATAAATGCTAGGGAAAGAACCTTTGACTGCCAAGCCTGAGTTATTATTTTGAGTAGGTCTTATAATCCTAAGGTGTTTTAGTTCACATCTAGAATTTTCTAACTAGTGGAATGACCTCAAGGCTAGTCACAACACAGACAATAAGAGTTTCAGAATTTAAGTAGTTCCCCAAAGTATCACAAACTCCAACCTGGGACCTATAGAGAATATGTAACGCTTTTTTGACAAAATTTATGCAAAAATTTTTTACAGAATTGAATTTCGTCAGATAATTGTTCATTTTCTATCATGAATCAAACAGAATTGAAATGTCTGAAGAATAATCTTAAATACTATCCCATTCAGGTATAACCAAAATATATGACTCTTATTTCTTATTCAATGTTTGTTTCCCATCTCCATTCTAATATCAAAACACTAGGGAATCCACTGTAGAATTATTGACCTAATTTGTTCTATCAGGATGACTTGTTGGCACTTTAACAACTCAATTGGCTCAACTGGATAAAATACATACGAGTGCCTCCATCATTATTAAAGCTAAAACCAATGAATTAGCCCACAGAACCTAATTCAGCAAATAGGCTCGCCTCAAGCCCCATATTGATTAACAGCTACATAACAAATAAACAATTTGTCCCTATGAATCATAAATTACTACCAAGAAGAGTGTGATTTTTATCAAAAGTTAAAAGCATACATGAGAATATTTGCAAATATTTATGATTAAAATATGCCCAGTGCGTCTCAACTAAAGTGATCTCACCTCCCTCCTATCTCACCCCCAACATGTACACAAAACCAGGGGACATTTGGCAATATCTAGTGGCATTTTAGGTTGCTCCAGCTGGGTGGCAGCTGGTGAATAGAGGCCAGGAATCCTGCTAAACCTCCTACAAATAAGGATATCCCCCCCAACAAAGAATTATCCAATTCAAAATGTCAATTGTGCCAAGGTTTAAAAACCCTGCTTTTAACCACATCTGTGGTGTATCTTACAAGGGTACATGTGAAATTTACTAGGTGTGGAATATAAATGTCTTAACACCAGAACTAAGAAAATGCCATGAAGGCTATGTTGACGAGTTTGTTGAAAGCATTACAAATTGTATGCAAAACCAGTACATTGTACCCCATGATTGCATTAATATACACAGCTATGATTTAATTTAAAAAAATGATTTGGTTTGTAAACATCCCACGTAACAATTCACGTATTTGCTCCTTGTGCTTTCAATTTTTAGAAGACATACTTTACTAAAGAAAATGTAGAATAAAAATGATTTTGAATAAAATTGTTCCTTAAAATAAGAGAATATTTATTAAACCACTGAAGTTCAAAAGTTAATTTAAAAAATGGTAGTTTAGGCAAATATAAGTGATTGGTGGTATGTCTGAAATTTTCTAAGACATGAAATTTTCCAGGCATGAAACCAACTGGAAAGATATTAATTTGATTATTAATTTGATAAGCTTTCTAAAGCAGTTTAAGCATTAAGATTGGGTGTACCAAAGAATCTACCCCAAATTAGAAGAAATACAGGTGAAGATTGTAGCAGCATTGTCAAGGCAACACCATGCCCTAGAAGCAGAGATTCTTGCTTGGGTGAAAGCAAGCTCTTGGTTCCCGCTATCAACGTTTCAGCATAAAAATTAAAAATCCACTGGAAAAACAATCTAAAGACTTGATAGAATTGCAAAAAAAAAAAAAAAGAAGAAGAAGCCGCCACACATGGCGGGGCTCATGCCTATAACCCCAGCACTCTGGGAGGCCAAGAAAAGAGGATTCCATGAGCTGAGGACTTCGAGACCAGCCCTAACAAGAACAAGACTTCATCTGTACTAAAAAGAAAGAAATAGCTAGGCACTGTGGCAGGCACCTGTACTTCCAGCTACTTGGGACGCTGTGGCAGGTGGATTGTTTGAACCCAGGACATTGAGGTTGCTGTGAGCTAGGCTGATGCCATATCAAGCTAGCTTAGGCAATGGAGTGAGACTCTGTCTCATAAACAAACAAACAAATAAATAAAATAAAATATTTTTAAAAATTTAAAAAAGAAAGGAACATAAAAACAGGAA
This sequence comes from Galagoides demidoff, assembly GCA_963574575.1. Classification (NCBI taxonomy): domain Eukaryota; kingdom Metazoa; phylum Chordata; class Mammalia; order Primates; family Galagidae; genus Galagoides; species Galagoides demidoff. Next base: position 28,878 of record CAUYQV010165512.1, on the reverse strand, counting down.
AAAAGAAGAGCGAGAGAGATAAAGAGCTCCCGCTGATAACACTTGAAGCAGTCTCTGACTGCATCATGACGGGGCTTCTGTTTTGTATTCTTTCCTTGCTTCCCTCTCCTCTATGACTTAAACAAACTAACCTTGAAGACAGATGAGTTTTTTGTATAAAAGACTAGAAAATAGATTGGAAAAGAAAGTTGTAAATAAATTCCTAATTACAAAACGGCAGTTAGTTACCGTCACACAATAATGCAAAAATGGCTCTTTTTGAATTCTAAGCATTTTGAATTCTGAGAAAGCTCATTTTATAATTTAAGGTACACCGTATAGTTCTATATTTTAAATGTAATTTTAATGGTATTGATAAATCCCATATAATTACTCCATTAACCTCTGTAAACATTTTGACTTTCTCTTGCAGCTCAGTAGCTGAATGAAAACAAAACCTCAGGACCTCATTTACTTGCTATACTTGTCTCATTTGCAAGCCAATTAATTTACAACTCAGCATTTCAATTACACGGCTTTATTAATGCCCCCAAATAATCTATAGCGAATAGCTTTCTAAATTCCAACTATTCTGGAACTTGAAAATTCTGAGTTTTCCATCATTTGATATAAATCCCGAAGTATGTATTAATGAAACACACGACATAAGCCTAAATATATACTACTCTATATTTTTATAATTCAAATAAAATAATTCATTATTACCAAAGTCATACAATTGATGTGCCAGTTTTAGGTCCCCATAATACATGTTCCTCAAATGTGTATGTTCCACCCTCTGGATCACCACTTTGCTCAGAGTAGCTCAATGTATTTGAACTGTTTTGTTTGGGCAAACTGTTACCTGCTCTTAAAATCTTACTATTCTTCCTGGGCACGTGGCTGGACAGGCAAGAGTAGCTGTGTAACAATAGAGACCAGGCTAATTGAATGTGAGCAGGTGGAAAATGTGCACTTCCAGCCCGGCCCATGCACAATCTTCCTGATTTGTTTACCTGTCTTTGGGATGGAATGGTGATCCTAGGCAGACCTGTTTTTGTAATTTCTGATTGAAGGACAGACAGCTGGCTGAAGCACTGGTTTGCTTTATTACATGGGGGGAAAAAAAAAGAGCTTGCAAAGTGAAAGTCATAAAGTGGAAAGGTTCCTCCGCTTTTGTCTGTATAAGCAGCCATCATCGTCAACTTAGCACCTTTAAAGGTAACAACCCCAAGGCAATTTTTTTTTAAAATACAGAAATATCATGAAAATAAGCTGTTTGGGAAATTTGTGTGCTTACACATATGTAGACACACACACACAAATATGACAAAGCACAGGTATGTTTTGATAACTTTGTTCAACAAATGTTCTTCTTAAAGGAATTTATTCCTGCTCATTGAGAGAAGTTTACCAAACTGAAAAACAAATCTAAACTCAATGAGGCTTGAGTTTATAGTCTTTTCCCCTTGTTCTCCTTTCCACCGTGAGTTCTCAGACCCTCTTGGCCATGTACATCTAACACTGCCTTTGGAAGCAGAGACTCGGGTTTAGTTAGTCATTATACCATTTTGTTCTCACTGCTCTGATTTTCTTCATTTCAAATGGCTCCGCTTCGAGAAATTCCACTTGGTTTCACTTTTTTATTCCAATTATATATTTGCTGCCCTTGACTTTCTGCCATTGGTACTCAAGAATCATAAAATTTTTACCTCCAAAAGTCCTAAGCATTTGACTTGTTCTAAATATTACATAAACCTGGACTATATTCATTTTGAATGTTCCCTTTTGATTAAATCAATAGGCAATATTTCAGAGACTACTAACCTGATATTCACTTTTATAGAGAGCATCTTTTTTTCATTTCAAGTGGTTGAATTGAACAAAATTATTGTGTCTTTCTTTTATTATCTCAGAACTGTTAACCCAAGTAGCATATATAAAAATATGGGTAAGAATTTTAAAATTATATGCACCCGGTGACATTTCGCTTCCCGATGTGCACATTTCTGCATGTTCTTTTCCACTGTGATAGCTTTTACAAGGTACACCATGTCATTGGCCTTTATTTCACTGAGAGGCTTGCTTTGTTCACAAAAGGCTGACAGCTCTACTCCAACTAGTGAAATTTTAGAGGAGCTGGTGACAGTGCAGCTAAACCAGGCCTCACAATGGGTTGTCTTTGCAGTGTTAACATGAAAAGCCAGAGAGTGAAAGGAAGACTGAATTGAGTCCCAGATAAAAAGGAAATAAAGACCCAAGGACCTGTCATATAACATATATTTTCTTGAGCAAAAGTAACGGAGATATAACAAAGTATAATGGCTTTGAACTCAGAATGGTCTACATTCACATATTTTTATCACTTTTCTAACGTGAAGTTTGAGTGTCTTCATGTTAGAAAAGTGATAAAAATGCATATATAATAAAGTTATTTAAAAAATAAAGTGAAAAAGATATGTAAACAGTCCGATTCTGTATCCATTTACTCAGCAGTACTATTGTGTATAGAACACTCACTCTAATTAGCCAAGCACTGTTCTAGACCCGGAGACAAAAATCTCTGTCACTATGGGGTATACTTTTTAGTAGGACAAATTGAGAATAAACAACAACAACAAAAAAATAAAAACAAATACTGATATGTGTAGTACATTATATGATACGAATGGGAAACAGAGACAGAAGATGGCAGAGGGAGAGGAAGGACTACATTTAGAATGATAGGTAGGATGGCCCAAAGAATAGCAGGATCCGTGTAAAGATGACACTCCAGCAACATGAGTGAGGGGGCCTCATAGGACAAGCGTTCCAAGGAGAAGGCAAAGCCAATGCAAGCACATTGGGGTGTCAGCAAGCCTGCATCTTCCCAGAAAAACAAGGAATCCCTGGCTCGAGCAGAGTGAGGAGAAGGTGAAAGCAGTGAAAAATGAGTGTCAGAAATATCAAATATGGCTCTGCATGTCTTTGTCAAAACTCTGGCTTTTATTCTGATGGAGATGACATGTCTGAAGTGTATTGAGCAGAGAAATGACAGGCCCTGACTTACCTTTTAATAGGATCATTCCGGCTGCTGTTATGAGGCTGGAGAAGAGACAGAGAAGAAGGTAGGATAGTTTCCAAGTGTTTTATTAATCCAAATAAGACACGAGAGTGGCTTGACATAGTTTTTATCAGTGCAGAGGATAAACAGTGATTGAATGTTGTGTATAATTTTAAGACAAAGTGGGCTATGATGGATCTGAGTGATTGGAGAGAAACTGAGAGAGGCAGAAAGGGTCAAGAATGAACCTTTTTACATAAAGAACTGGGATGATGTTAGCTCTTCTCTCTTTCTCTTTTTCTTTATTTTTTCACTCATTTTGGGACTTATTGTTTGATAACAACAAATGATCAGTTTACCTTCTGGAAACCAGATTGCTAACAAGTTACACATGGAGAGTCTGCTAGTCAGTTTTATAACGAAAGGATTCTGTGGGGCAACTGGAGGGAAGAGGACCCCAGTCAGATTCTAAGCCAACTATCTTAGAAATACTCATGAATATCATTTTTTAAAATCTTACAGAAGCCAAATGGTACAATGGTGATAATAGGAATTTGTTATTTGTCAGCTAAACAATCCATTTTAAAATTTATGTCTATACTCTATTAAGCTTTAGTTTTCTTCAAGGCAGCATGTTTGTTTTTTATTTCAAAATGGTAAGAGGGTACAGATGTTTTTGTTACGTGAATACTACCTTGCATAATGCTTAAGTCGGGGATTTGGTGTGCTGTTCACAGTACCCAACAGGTAAATTTTAATTCCTCTCCTGCCTCCCAACCCTCCTCCTCCTTGGTTTCCAACGTCCTTCATATCCCTCCGTGCCTGTGAGTAACCATCATTTACCTCTCCCTTATTAGCGAAGGATCATGGTATTTGGTTTTTCATTCCTGAGATACTTCACTTAGGATAATGTTTTCTGTTCCATCCAAGTTAATGCAAATGACATTTTATTCCCTTTTTAGAGTGAGTAGTATCCCATGGTATATATAGGATATACTACAATTTCTTATGACTTCGTGGGCACTTAGATCGATTCCACATCTTTGAGTTTGTGAATGGTTCTGCAATAAACATTTGCATTCAGATATCCTTTTGATAAAATGACTTATTTTCCTTTGGGGAGATGCCCAGCAGTGGGATTGCTGGATTTCACAGTAAATCTACATTTATTTCTTTGAGAAATCTATGTGCTGATTTACATAGAGACCTTGCTAATTTGCAGTCACACCGATAGTGTATGAGCATTCTTTTCTCTTTACATCCATGCCAGCATCTATTATTTCTTTAAATTTTTTAATAATGGCCACTGTGATAGGGGAAAAGTACTATCTCTGTGTCAGTTTAATTTTCATTTCCCTGATGATTAATGATGTTGAGCATTTTTTCTATCTTTTCTTTTTTTCGCCATTTGCCCATTACATTTTGAAAAACTTCTGTTCATATCTTTTGCCCATTGTTGAGGGAGTTATTTGCTTTATCTCTTGCTGATTGGTTTGAGCTCTTTGTCCTAGAGATTCTGGATATTAGTCCTTTGTCACATGGATAGTTTCAAGATGACTGCTCCTGTTCTATTTGCTCTGTTGATTATTTCCTTTGCTGCATGTTATTTTAATTCAATTAAGTACTATATATTTATTGTTATTGCTATATTGTATTGTATATTTGCCTTTGATATCTCATTCATAAATTCTTTGCCTAGGCTGATATCTAGACAAGTTTTTCCTATATTTATTTCTAGAATTTTTATGGTTCGTGCCTTACATTTGAGTCTTTGATACATTTTGAATTAATTTTTGTATATGATGAGATACAGGGGTTCTGTTTCATTCGTCTTCATGTGGCTATCCAGTTTTCCCAGCACCATTTATTTAAAAGGTTTCCTTTGCCCAGTGTTTGTTATTGCCTGTTTGCCCAAGGCCCGGCAGTTGTACCTCTACGTTTTTTATTTCTGGATTCTCTGTTCTGTTGCATTGGTCCATGTCTCCACTTTCATACCACCAGGGCACACTGCTTTGGTTACTATAGGTGTGTAGTAATTTGAAGTCAGGTAAAACCTTCAGAGTGGTTCTTTAGGATTAACATGGCTATTCAGGCTACTTTTTGGTACCAAATGAAGCTTAGGATTATTTTCTGTAGATCTGTGAAATATGACACTGTTATTTTGATGCTACTTTAACAAGGATTTGATTGAACCTATAAATCACCTTGAACGGTACCACATTTTAATGAAGTTGATTCTGCCAATCCATGAGCAAGGGAGGTTTTTTCATTTGCTGGAGTCTCTGCTATTTCTTTTATCAATGTGTTGTACTTCTCTTTGTGGAGATCATTCCTTTCCTATGTTATGTTCCCAAGTATCTTATTTTCTTTCTAGCTGTTGTGAATGATATTGAGTCCTTTATTTTACTCTCAGTTCGAGTGTTTTTAGTATATAGAAATACTACTGACTGTACACAGTGATTTTAGAACCTCAGACTTTGCTGAATTTATCCATTCTAGGAGTTTTTTGGTGGAGTCTTTAGGATTTTCTGGATACAAGATCATATCGCCAGGAAAGAGGGACAGTGTGACATCTTCTTTCATGAATTGGATGCCCTTTATTTCTTTTTCTTGTCCAATTACTTGGACTGGACTTCTATAGAATTCGTGACAGTGAGACAGTGAACACCTTGTTTTGCTCCAGTTCTTAAGAGAAAAGCTTTCAACTTTCATCATTCAGTGTGATGTTGGCTGTGGGTTTGTCATATATGGTTCTTATAATTTTGAGTTATGTTCTTTCTATACTTACTTTGTTGAGGGTTTATCATGAAAATGTGCTATGTTATATCAAATGATTTTTTGTGTCTGTTCAGATGATCATACATTCTTTTTTTTTGTTTGTTTCTGTTTATGTGATGAATCATGTTTATTGATTTGTGAATGTTGAACCATCCACACATCCTTGGGGTGAAACCCACTTGATCATGGGTGCATTATCTTAAGATGTGCTGTTTAATTTTGTTTTTGAGTATTTATGGAGGAATTTCACATCTCTGTTTATTGGTCTATACTTTTAATTTTGTTGTGTCTTACTCTGGATTTGGTTTCAATATGATACAAAATGCATAGAATGAGATATGAAGGATTCCTTGACACTATGGAATAATTTCTGATACTATACTATGGAATAATTTCAGAAGGATTGGTACCAGGTCTTCTTTGGAGGTCTGATAGAATTCAGCTGTGAGTCTATCTGGTTTGAGTTTTTTGAGAGATGGGAAATTTTTGTTATTGCTTCAGTCTCACTGATCACAATTGTTCTGTTCAGGATTTCTGTTTATTCTTGACTGAGGCTTGGGAGAATCTGTCCCTCAAGGAAATGTACAGGTTTTCTATATGTTTGGTACAGTCTTTTCTAGTACTCACAGATGATATATTGTATTTCTGGGGTATTAGTTTTAATGTCTCCTTTTTCATTTCTGATTGAGCTTATTTTTTTTTTTTTTTTGAGACAGAGCCTCAAGCTATCCCCCTGGGTAGAGTGCCATGGCATCACAGCTCATAGCAACCTCCAAGTGAGTCTCCTGCCTCCGCCTCCCAAGTAGCTGGGACCACAGGCGCCCACCACAACGCCCGGCCTTTTTTTGGTTGCAGCCATCATTGTTGTTTGGCGGACCCGGGCTGGGGATTCGAACCTGCCACCTTAGGTGTATGTGGCTGGCACCTTAGCCGATTGAGCCACAGGCGCCGAGCCATTTGATTGAGCTTATTTGACTCCTTTCCCTCTGACTAATCTGGCAAATCACCTGTCAATTTTATATCTTTTCAAGGAGTAATTACTTTGTTTCTTTTATTGATATTTTGCATTTTTTTAATTTTCTTTTTATTCAGTTCTGTTTTAAGTTTTATTTTTAATAAATAAAGAATTTTATAATTCTTTTCTTCTGCTTCTTTGAGTTTGATTTCTTCTTTGTTTTCTAGTTTCTTGAGATGTTACATTAGGTTGTTATTTTGCAATCTTTATATCTTTTTGATGTAGGTATTTGAGGCTATGAACTTTCCCATCTAGAACTGTGTTTGCTGTATCCCATAGATTTTGAAAGCTTATGGCATTTTTTAAATTCAATTTGAGGAATCTTTTCATTTACATCTTAATTTCATCATTGAAAGGATAACTCAGCAGCTGTTTTTTTAATTCCCCATTTTTGTATAGATTTTAGTGTTTCTCCTGAAATTGATTTCTGGCTTTATTCCACTGCTGTCTGAGAAGATAAGTAGTGTGATTGTGATTTTTAAAAAACTTTTCTGATACCTGTCCTTCAGCCTAAGATGTGTTTAATCTCAGAAAATATCTCATGTGCTAATGAAAACATGTAGATTGAGTAGTTTTTGGTTAAAAGTTTCTGTGACTGTCTGTTAGGTTCATTTGTTTAGAGTCCCATTTAAATCCAATGTTTATTCATTATCTGCTTCAATGATTTTTCGAGTTTTGTTGTTGAGATCTAGAATTCCCCAGTAATTAAGATGCTACTGTTTTTCTCTTTGCTTAAATCTAGTACAATTTGCTTTAAGAATAAAAGAGCTTCTGTGTTAGGTGCATACATTTAGGATTGTTATGTCTTCTTGTTGAATTGTTCCCTTTGCCATCATTTAATGACCTTTTCTTTTTCCTCTTTGTTGAATTATAGTCTATTTAATCTGACATAAGCATGGCTACACCTGTTCACCTTTAGTTTCCATTATAGTGGAATATTTTTTCCATCCCTTTACCTTGAGTCTTTGTGTGTCCTAGTGATTTACATGTCTTTCTTGTAGACATAAAATACATGGGTTGCGCTTTTTCATTCATTCAGCCAATCTACGTCTTCTGACTGCTGCGTTCAGCCCATTCATATTGAGTGTTCATAGTGATACGTGGGATGCAATTCTGTCCACCATGTTGGATGATACATTATTGTTTTGTTTTCCTTTTTATGCTATTCCTTTATAAGAACGGTGAGTTTTAGCATTGGAAGTTTTTACACTGGTAAGTATCTATTTTATTGTTTTGAGCATAACAGATTTTGAGCATTCCCTGTAGGGCAGGTCTATTCACAGTGACAAATTCCCTTATTGTTTGCTTACACAGAAAAGTCTGTATTTCTCATCACTTATGAAACTTAGTTTTGCAGGATACAAAATTCTTGACTGACAGTTGTTCTGTTTAAGAAGTCTAAAAATAGGGCTAAATGACCTCTGGCTTTTAAAGTCTCTGCTGAGAAGTCTGTTGTTAGACATGTTTTCCTTTGTAGGTTAGTTGTTGTTTTCATCTTACAGCTTACAGAATTTTCTCCTTCATTTTGACTTACGCCAAGTAAGGCTGATGACTATGTGCCTTGGAGATGTCTTTTTTTGCTATGAATTTTCCCAAGATTCAATGTCCATCTTATATCTCAATATCTGAATCTCTGGTGATACTGCAAAGTTCTCCTTAATAACTCCCTTGAATAGGTTTTTCATGCTTTTTTATTTTTCTCCTTTTATCTCTGGGATACTTTAAATTCCCATGTTTGCCCATTTCACATACCCTCATACTTCTCTGACAGACTGTTCTTGCTTCTTTATCTTTGAGTGGGATAGTTTGAAAGTATTATCTTCATTCTATGAGATTTCTTGCTTTTGCTTGATCTAGCCTATTGTTGCCTTTTTTGCTGTGTTTTATAATTCCCTAAATTATTTTTTCGTTTATTTAAGTTCAGTTATATCCTGTTTTTATATTGTATTCATCACTTTAGCAGTTTTTTTCATTCATGTCCTGAATTCTCTTTTCTGTGTGTTATTTTCCAGCTTTCTCTTCAATCCTATTAGCCTTGTTTGCCATCCATATTCTGATTTCCATTTCTGACATTTTGACAATTTTCTTTTAGTTGCAGCCTTTTGTTGTGGATCTGTTATGATCCTATGGGGGTATGCAACTATCTTTTTTTCTCATGTTGCTGTAATTCTTCTGCTGGTTTCTTATCATCTGAAACCTCTTCTCTCAGCTTTGAGCAGATAGGTTTGCAGTGCACCTGTTCTCTTTTGTTGGGAACTTTCCCACTTAGTGAGAAGCAGAAATAACTAGATAGAACTTTTGTACCATACTCTGGAGGATTGACTTAGCAGTAGAAATGCCAATGGACTGAGCCCTTGAAACACAGCTATTCTCTTGCATCATAATTTTTCCCTGTAGTTGTAATAGTCCAATCTGACACTGAGGGATATTTGTTCAGATTGGTGAGTTGGTCCCCAGGACACTATTGGAAATTCTTCTTTTTTTTATTAAGTCATTTGCACATGGATCATAAATACGTTTATGCCATTATAGGATTCAATGTGTTGACTATTTGTATAAGTTGGAATGCTTACATTCTACTAAGCAACATAGCCTTCACCACTTTTACCCAATTACAGGATTAAGACATTTATGCTCCACACTTGATAGATCCAACTTGTACTTGCAATATGTTCATAGGTGTGGTCCCCCTACAAACCCTACCTCTATCGTCCCACCCCCCTCCCCTCCCCTTTCTCTCCCCTTCCCTTTTCATCCTTAGGCTATAGACCCCTAACTCATGGACTTCTGCCAAAGTCCTGTAACTGACACAGGTGTCTGCCAAGATCTCGCAACAGGAACCAGCTAAGTTCAGACAAGCTCAGCTCATGGCAAGAATTTCCAATAGTATAACTTACCTGGCTCCTGCATGTGTTGTGAGCTCTTGGCAGACACTTGTGTCAGTTACAGGACTTTGGCAGAAGTTCACAAATTTGGGGGTCTCCTATGGCACCTGGCAGGGAGGGGGGGAATTGCAGGATGTAGGTTGGCACCTGGGTTTCCAGACCATGGAAGGTGCCTGCATAGATTGCATGACCTTGGCAGACATGTGGACAGTTTGGGAGCACTTGGCTACTGCCTGGGTGGGTCTCAGGACTGTGTCTGGAAGCAAGGTAGCTCAATGGGCCTCAGTAGCTGAGCTACCTGCAGCTGGCAGGGATAGGAAGACAGTACAGTGCTGGGAATTGAGCTGGCTGGAGCTCTCCCTCCATACAGGTCTGACTGTGTAGCTGCTGTAATGTTACCTACAGAATTGTGGTGGCATTTCAAGATAGTGAGTTTGCAGTGGCAGATGCTGAGAGCCAATGGGTGCCTGCTCTGCTCAGATGCCTTCGAGGCAGCAGCTGAAAGGACACAGGGAGGGTGATTGACACTCAGTCACAGAGCATATGAGAGCTTCCGTCCTCTCCACTCCCTTCCTGGCCCAGCAGGGCTAATGGGGAGGACTGCTGTGGTAGGGGAGTCCCTTTGCAGCTTCATCCACTAGGGGAAGCGCAAACTACCAGGGGTCTCTCCCCTAACCCTTCCCTGCATGTGGAAACTCCCCTAGGTACTTTCCAACTTTGCTGAGTGGATCACCCTGCTACCTTCTTCTCTCTTCTCAACTTTCGGTGTCTCCAGTCTCTTCTTTCATGATTCAAAATGCTTTCTCCGGGATGGTCCATCTAGGGATATACCTCTACCCGCAACTTGTGGTTCCCTCCTTAATAATGACAAGGGCAGTCTGTGTCTAGTCTGCTACTTAGGTGTCCCTCTCTAGGCTTTAATGTTTTAATGCAGGTAAAAATATTACATCATCTGCTGAGATATTTGAGCTCCCTTTTTAGATACCGTATAAGTCATATTAGGTATCCCAGGGTTTCCAGCTTGCAAATGGCTTGTAGCGGGAATTTTCGCCTTTCATAATTGTGGGCTCCAATTTTTGTAATAACTCCCTTCTCAAATATCTCTCTTTCTGTATATCCTATTGTTTCTATCTCTCTGGAGAATCCTAACACACTTTCCTCATTGTTGCTTTAGATTTAGAATGCTTTTCTTCTTTTCATTGATTTTCATAGAATTAAAAGTTTTATTTTGGATTTGCTATCATTCCATTTATTAAAAATAAGTGTTTATGGCTATAATCTCCCTCTTGGCACTGTTTCAAGGGTATTACATAAACTTTGGTTTTGTTTTTTCTTATCCCCAAATATTTTCTGATTTCCTTGTGATTTCTTCTTGGTCCCAGGGTTATTTAGGGAGGTGTTTTTTAAGTTTCACATTTTAATTTATTTTCAAATATCCATTTGTTACTGATTTCTCATGTTATTCTACTATTGTACAATAAAGTATTTTGTACTATCTTTAAATTTTCTGAGGTGTGTTTTATGACATAATATATGCTTAATCTTCTGTAACGGTTGATGTGCACTTGAGAAGAATATATATTCTATTTTTATTCATTAGAGTGTGTTATGGACATCTGATAAATGTGTTTGGTTTAATTTCCCTCATTGATCTTCTTCTAATAGTATATATTTTTGAAAGTGGACTAGTGACATCTCCAGCTATCACTGTTTAATTTTTTATTTCTCTTTTTAATTGTGTTACTTTCTGCTTCATGTATTTTGGAGCTCTTTTGTTTGGTATTTATAATTGGTATGTCTTCTAGATGGATTATCTCTTTTATCTTTTAAAATATCCTTTTTCTACTCCAGTAACAATTTGTCTTAAGTTCTAGTTTTTGTGTCCAGATTGAGACTCTCTTTGAGCCTTTTTTGAATAACTTCTTTTTTACATCCTTTTACTTTTACCCGGTCTGTGTCCTGTGTCGTGAGAGTAAATTTTGTCTCATTTATGCATCATATCCTTGGATCATGTGTTTTATAATCTAATCTTTTGATCTCTGCCTTTAAATTTGAGTGTTTAGTTCATTCACTTTAAGTCTTATTACTGATAACATAAGATGTATGTATGGCAAATGGTTTTTTCTTTTTATATATTTTATTTCTTTTTTGTTTCTATTTTCCTTCATTACTTCCTTCTTTTGTTTTAATACACATTTTCAAGTATATGATTTTAATTACTTTGACATTTTCTTTACTTTTAAATTTGGATTGTTTCCTGGTGATTACCCTGGGAATTACATTTTGCAAGTTAAAACAATCTTATTTATATTAATACCAAATTAATTTCAATAGTATATAATTTTCCCTTTTATTACGTCTTCCTTCCTTGTATTATTATTGTAATTAGTTGTAATACAATACATTAGTTGTGATACAATACACCAGGGGTCCTCAAACTATTTAAACAGGGGGCCAGTTCACTGTCCCTCAGATCATTGGAGGACGGGACTTTGGGCCCTGGGATGAGTTGGCTGCTAAGCAGGACAGGCAGTGGCAGCAAAAACACCTGGCAGGCAGGATAAATCCTTGGTGGGCCACATGTAGCCTGTGGGCTGTAGTTTAAGGACATCTGCCATATTATACCTTTATACATTATAAATGCATCCCTACCTAAATAAAATCTAAATTAGTAGTTTTTTTACAGTAAAGTGAATTTCATAGAATATTTTGAGTTTTAAAGCTATGAAGAATTTATTGGACTCTCAGAAACAAAATTAGCTCTAGTCTAATTCCTCCCTCAAAGAGACAACAGATTTTAGTTTGATTTAATGTGATATAAAATTCACCATACAACCTAAAAGTGGAGTTTGGTATCTTAGTCACGCAAGTTGTCATTAAGAAAATTCCACAGGATTTTAGGAAAAAGAAATGTTAAATTGAAGCCATATAAAGCAATTTCCAAAGTTTTACCTATTCATGCAGTGGTGATAAGGTATTTTTTTTTTCGAATTTGCTGTATCATTTTTTTTTATTAAATCATAATTGTAGACATTGATGCATTTATGGGGTTCAGTGTACTGATTTGATATACAATGTAAAACACTTACATTTAACTGATCAACACATCCATCACCTCCCTTACTTATTTGTTGTCGTAAGATAATTATAATCTTTTCTTAATAGTTTTGAAATGTCCATTGCATTATGCACATTAGGTGAAGTCCAAATGCCCTCCCTCCTCCTGACCTCCCCCCTTCCCTTACTTCTCTCTCTTCTTCTCTCCTACTTTCTGGACTATAGTTATGTTTTATCATTCATATGAATATGTAGGTAATTATATATTGATTTCATAGTAGTATTTAGTACATTGGACACTTTTTTTCCCATTCTTGAGATACTTTACTAAGAAGAGTATGTTCTATTTCCATCCATGTCAACATAAAAGATGTGAAGTCTCCATCTTTTTTTATGGCTGCGTAGTATGAAAGGTATTTTAAGTTAAGATGGTCACAGATAATAAGAAGTTTTTCTCCATTGTTTTCTTAATCATTCAGGTTCTGTGTTTAAAGGTCCAAACGAACTCCCTCATGCTCAATGATTTTCTAGAGAGACTTAGAAAACTCAGTACAGCTGTCAAACTCCTAGTTACTATGTATTACAGGGAAAAAAAATGCTTAAGACAAGATTCAAGATACACTAGGCATAAGCTTTCCATTGCCTCACAGAGCTCTGTCAACCAAGAAAGTTCTCCTGAGCCCTGGTGTCCAGGGTGTTTATTTGGGGCCATCTTGTAGGCATTACATACCATCTGTGTGGCTAATTTTGGACTCCAGACCCTCCAGAAAGCACTTGATTCTGTGGGACCCAGTGAGTCCCACCTTAAATCATACTGTTAGAATAAACTGTCTTATATGGCCCAAAGTCCCCAGGTAAACAAAGATACTGTTGTCAGGGAGATTACCTTAAAGGCTTAGAAATTACCTCCCAGGTGAAGGGCAGAGGCCAAACCTTTCTTTGAAATGTGCAGTGTGGGGAACCCAGACTTGCTGGGGCAATTATACTTTTACTATAGAGGATCCTAGCACAGAATCCATGTGGCAGATCTGAGTCTCAGGTATTTAAATGACTGCCCCTGGTAGAACCTGGGGTCTCCTATATATTTCAGAAGAAACCCTCAGCATTGCTGTAGGGCAAAAAGGCCCCCTTAGGTTTTCATAGTCAAGGGGAAGATTTATTTCCCTGGGAAATTCTTTCCCTTAAACAAAGCGCCCTGTGGCATAAACTCTATAACCATCCATGCAATAAATATTTATTATGTTTCCATTTATTGTGTACCCAGAGGTAAGAACAACTCGGTTTCTCCCCTAAAGGAGGTTATAGTCAAGTACAGAAAAAGCTGAGAAAAATCAAGTTCTTAAACAATCATACTGTAAGTGCTATGAAAAAGATAGCAGAGGACATCATGTGTATTAAAAAAAAAAAAAGTAAAACCAAACAAAACCATCCCCTGACTTTCCTGACTTGGCTAGGACAGGCAGGAACCACGATTAATGGGGAGTAACACAGTAGCCAAATTTTAAGGGAGGAAATAGAAGGAGAAAAGTAGAAAAGAACATTATTGCATAGAACAGCTCTTCCACACTCAGGGAATGGTGAGATAAAATTCAGTCCTTGTGAGGAACTTTGAGAAGGTTAGTTTGGATGAACAGGGGAGAGCTGGGATAACATAACCCGCCATGACACTGGGAAAGGGTGGAAGAGTCAGAAGGACACAATGTCCAAGGCTGATTGGTCTGACATTCAAAACATTTTAGCTGTGTTTTTCACTTACAAACCAAAAGCTTCAGAAATGCAAATAAATAACAATAAGGCTGTGACTGAATAATAATAGAATGTTTTAAAGTTATTTAAACATAGTCTTTGCCTTGTTTCTTAACTTACTTAGTTCATGATTCTTTTTTAGAGTACTACATTTTCTTCCTTTTTACATATAAGTAAACAAATATAAGACAGCCCCAGTAAGAAAGTGGCGTTTGTGTAAATTAATGATCAGATCTCAGTGAAATACAGAAAGTGGATGTTCAGGGGAGTAAAATAATGGTCAGTAATGCCGCACCAAAGCTGTTCCATGTGAATCAGTGAAAGATGCATTCAATGACAAATCTCACCTCAGACCTGTCTGCTGCTCAGAGCATTACACTCCAAATTATGCACAGGTGAGTCTTTCTGTGGCACATTGCAGTCCCTGCATCCAACAGGCACAAGAATGCATAAATAATTCAACTGCACTCAGATATTACTCCATGCGAATGCATTTTTAGCTATTTGCATTTTAGAAATGAACAATAATGCCTCCTAGTGGCAAACTGCAGGTGCATTACAATTGCAGCTTCCACTTCACAGGCATCACAAGGGCAAAGCTAATTTCACAATTGTCCCTGAAGCATCAACTCTTCAATAACTTCCCCATTATACAATATAGGTAGGTTAGAATTCAGGGAAGATGCTAGGCTAGATGTGAGATAAATCAGATGCCACAGCCATGAAACTATGATTATTTCTGCAAACCAACCATAGAAACATTATAAAGCATCTACCAATAAAAACCCTGAAAAACTGATGGAATTCCAAGGAGGGCTTTGTGGATATTCAGTGATTACTCACAAAATTTGGTATACAGTGCCTTTGGTTTAATATACATTTTTTTTTCCTTTTATGAGACTCAAAATTGCACCATTAAGTGGATTCTTCTAAATCTGCACAATAATTTGAGAGCTACTGACAATATTTTTGGTATGATTAAAATGCGACAGAGCAAGGCAATCGTTTCTGGGTACGGAAAGTGGAATCCAGAGAAAAGTCTCCCAGTATTATTCCTCCATCATATATTCTCAGGTTTTGCTTTTGGAAACCTACATTCTATTTCTGACTTTACTTCACATAGTTGAGCTCCTTCTACTCAACATTCTAATATAAACACAGTGAAAATAAAGGGACTTCCTGACCCTGTCACACCAAAGGTCGAAGGACTTTAAACCTATTTACTTAGTAGAAAAGTAAGATAATATCCATGGCAAAATTATATTCTGTCCTTAACAAAATTTAAATAATTGTCACAATGTATTTTGAATATGTTCTCCATGTCTCATCTCTAGATAATAGTTAGAACAAATTAATCAGTTCTATATACTCCAGTCCAACTCCTATCATAAATCTGGAAAGATTTAAACACGATGATGAATGTGTTTTAACTAACCTGGGCAATTCTCCTTATTAGTCTGTAAATGAAGATTTGCGGTAAGCTGGAATCAGTGCCTGTTTCCCATTTGTGAAAGCCAGCAATTAATAATTGCCTTTGTGAAAGAATAGATTTATTCTCTGGCCTTACTGCCAGAATAAAAATGTTAAAGGCTGAATGCTGAATTTATCTCTGACAATTAATTCCTCTGGATAATGCATGTGTTGTGGGCATGTTGTGAGTGCACATGGGCCACATTCATATTAGTCTGCAACATCAGTTGTGTAAGTGATGTCAGAGCTTGGCTCAAAACACCCCCACTGCACAGAGCTAATGGAACAGAGAGACAGGAGTGATGATGGAGATGTGTGCCACCCTCTACCATTGGCCACCCCAGCTCTCATAGGGGAAGTACATGGTTTTAAATGGATTCTCTTTGATCCCCTACTTGTCAAAATTGTTCCCCATCACTCCTATATACTTTGCCTAACCCTGGGAACAAGCCATGACAGATGATCTTTATAGGAAAGCACAGAATAATGCAGAATTTAACATGAAAAGTGACAGGACAAGAAAAATTGAGATTTAATGGAAACTTACCAAGGCTGGTTTGCAGCAGCATGTGCAAGGCATTTTGGAGTCACGTGACTCTCTGAAACAGAGTTCAGTTATTGCAAATTTGATATAAGGGTCAATACTATAATTCTCTCTCTCTCTCTCTCTCTCTCCCTCCCCCTCACGCCCCTCTCTCTCACACACACAATCAAAATGCCTGTACTCTTTGTTGGAAATATAATTCAAAGATACTGCTATACTAAAGAACAGGAACAGACCAGAACAGGTAAAGCTGCCTATATTCTCTTTCTGATTTTAAAGCCTTTAGTGAATAAATTACTGTCTATAGTAAGATTTGGCCAACTGTAGCTCACCAACAAACTTGTCCTTCTGCCTGTTTTTGAAAACAGCTTCATCCAAACAAAGCCGTGTACATTTATTTTGTTTTATCCATAGCCAGTTTTATGACCACGAAGTCTGAGTTGAATAGTTGCAACAGAGGCTGACTGGCCCTCAGCCTAACCTTATTTACCAACAAGCTCTTTTAGGACAAAGTTTGCGGGCCCTGGTCTAGAACTTGCAGTTAACATTGTACTTCACCCACCCAGCACATACTGACAGTAATTGAGGCCTAGGGATGCTGAGGACATACATAAACTGCAGTGACCCATCTCTAAAGTAGAGACCTCTGCAGGAGTCTCTCTAAACTGAGGTCATGTCATCAGCATTACTGACATCAAATGAAGTAGTGGAATTAAGAAGAGGCAAGCCCCCTTTGGTCATGGACTTATATCCTTGCAGGGAGGACATAACACATAATTACACAAAAAGTTATAGACTCATTTTAGAAGTGGAATATTTAAATGATTCAGTGCTCAGGGAGAGGTAGAACTTCTAGCTGACCTAGAGACAGTGCCAGGGATGAGACTAATGTCTGAAGCATAAGGAGGAGTTCAGAAGTGAGTGTGTCAGACAGAAGGGCAGCATGCGTGAGGCCCTGAGATGGGAGAAGTTTGATAATTTCAAAAATGAAAGGTCGTATGACATACGGTGTAGTGAGATATAAAAAATCATGTCAAAATGTACCCATTTACAGGGGCCCTCAGGTTTTAGTCTCTGAGTTTTTACTGTGAAGCTTCAGTGTGGTTCTGGCTCAGGAAGGGAAAGCGCTCAGCAGTCTTCGAAAAATTGGGGGCCAAGAAAGGAAGAAATTAAGTACTGATGGCCACTCGCCTCTATCAAAAAAATTGCCAGAATCTTAAAAAGAGCTCTGATGAGGATGCTGAAGCAAAAGGAAACAGCTTTGCATGTCTGCTGGTCATTTTGCCCCATATCCTCTTGCTGTTGACCCCTGGCAAAGGTACCGTTGCTGATTAAATAGAAGCAATGTCCTAATAGAAGACCTTCGTGGACTGTGGAGAAGGGAGTGGGCCTAAAGCACTGCAGGGAACTTCTTGATAAAACTGGAGACTCGTTGCATAAAAAGGGATCTTCCTACCCTCACCACTCTGTAGCCTTTAAAAGAGATTTCAAAAGTAAAAATATTCACCATTATGCCTTGAACCAATGTCTTTTTAGCACCCAACAGTTTTCCGCTCTCTATGCTCCACAGATGAGCTGCCTGAAACAGTTCCTTGCAATAGTTTGATGAACAAGTTCCTAACCATAGTCCTAGAAACCTGTGAAGAGCAATGCAATAATAACTGCAGTGTTAATTCAAGCAACTTGTCTTTAATCTGATCTCAACTTTCAGGTTAGGCCATTTTATCTGCTGTACTTGAAAAAGAAGCTTTCAAAAGTGATTGCGTTCTTCAGGCAATCAGATTATTAAGTAGAAAGAATATATTCCTCTACTTTTCTCCTGGTTCCAGGACCCTCCTTGTCTAGAAAAGGAGTTTGACCTGATTATTTCCTTTAAGTGGGTATGGAGGGCCTATATGGAAGTGAGGATTGATAAAGGAATAGTATCTCTCTCTTTTGGATCTATGAGTAGATGGTTTAAAGCTGTAGAAAAACAATTAAAATAAAAATAAATTAGTTAGTTAAATCATTCATTAATTCCTTTTATCTGCACAGACCCAAATGGGTATCTATTTAACCTCTGTTCATGCATGTCTTCTACTGAGCCTTGTTTGTCTACACGTCAACCTCCCTGAGCTCTCTCAGCAAACCCTCAGTCCATCTTATTCCCAAGCATCTGCCTCCTCATATCCATCTTTCCCTTACCAGGTTCTGCATCTGTCTTCTCCTCCCCTTAGCCATGTCTCAAGCTATCTCTTCCCTTTACCTTCTTTTTCAAATTGTAGATTCTATCATCTATCCTATCCTAACATGTCATTCTCTCTCTAGGCTTGTGCATCTCTCGATCTTCACAAGGCACTCTCCTCTATGTGTGTGTCTGTCCAAATTTCCTCTTCTTATTAGGGCACCAGCCATTGGATTAGAGCCCACCTTAACCCAACATGACCTTATTTTTACTATATTACATGCACAAAAATCCACTTTCTAAACAGAGTCATCTTCCTATGTGCCAAGCATTAGGACTTTAACATACGCGTATCTCTTGGAGGGGACACAATTCAAACCAAAACATTATATATTATTACTTTTTTGTAAATAGTTTCAAGGTCTATTCTGATTTATTTTTGTTTCTAATAAGTCACTGTGTCAGTCAATAGACCCATTTGTAGCATCCCTTTACCTTTTTCAAATGCACTTCTTAGAAATTACACACCTGTTTCCTCGTTCTGGTATCTTGGTATATAGTGACTAAATCCAACTGTGTCCTCATTATAACTTTCATAAATGTACCAAATTTTGCTCTTCATGTTATTTAAACTCCCTTAACATTACTTAAAATATTATATTGCCTGAAATAGGCCAGGTACAGAAACACAGATTTTGCATGACCTCACTTGGATGTGGACTTTTAAAAAGTTAGTCTCATAGAAGCAGAGTGCAGAAGGATATTTACCAGGAGCTGGGGCAGTGGTAATGGAGGTGTGGTGGAGATAAGGAGAAAGAGGAGCAGATGACACTACGAGATGTTTGTTTACAATAAAAGAAACAAATTGACCAGAGGGGGCTTCCACAAAAGGAAAGATGACATGTCCAGGGGATTTCCAAGGACTAAACAGACACTTGGTCTATGATAGGGGGTCTCCCTATCATAGGAGACTGACCAGCCAAAAAGAGGTAGAGAATCTATAAAGTGGGAATATAAGCAAGGCCATGAAAGAGGGTATTTGAAGCATACCTACAAGTAAGATGACAGTATCCTAAAGAAACCTACTGTCATTAATGTAGTGAAAATCACACCACCTATGCCATGACAGTTTACAAATGGCCATAGAAATCCTGTAATGTCAGAAAAAGGAAATCCCTATCCCTTTCCAAGAAAAATCATGACTATTCCACCCCCCAGCTTAGCATATTATTAGGGATTAGCATAAAGACAGACCCCAACCATGGGGCTGCTGTTCTTTATTGGAGCAATCCTGTTTTCTACCAACTTTGAGATTTTCTACCCTCTGTATCATGCTTTAATAAGTCTTAGAACTTTGCTTGCTTGCATCTGCTTGGTCTTCTCATTTGTTCATTTGATTTGGTACCACTAAGCATTCTTCCTTAGGGAGAGCCAAGAACCAGGAGACATAGACCTGACTTCTGGTCTCCACACCTGACAGAGGAGTAGAAGAGGTGGGCCAGAAACAAACAAACAAACAAAAATAATTAGACAAGGGGAACTTCAAGAGATGTGTGATACAACAAGGTGGCTATAGTTAATAAGAACATATTGTATTCTCAGAAAATGTTCAAAAAGTTAAGTGTTACAACAAGTGTGACAACTGTGTGATGTAATGCTTACGTTGATTGGCTTGGTTTGGCCAGTCAACCATGTATATATGTTTCAAAACATCATGTTTTGCACAATAAGTATATATCATTTTATCTGTCAGTTTAAAAATAAGTTAAATTTTAAAAGGTAGAAATATTCTGTTATAATTCAAATAAATTTTCTTGTCATGTTGAATTATCACAATTTTGGACTCTTATGAGAACTACTCCCAAAGGATGTATCTATGTCATCCAGTTTTATTCAACTATCCTCCATAATTCCTCTCACTGTTTACTTCCTTTTTTACTCCCTTTCCACTTAGTCCCCATTTTCCCAAATAGCACTGCATTCTCAGAGTTAGTGCAGGAATATGTGAAACAGTAACATATCTATCTCTGGCTTTGCTCCGTCTGAAAAACAATGGAGAAAGGGCAGTTGAATTCCATTTGGTTCTTTTTGTTCATAAGTTCCGTATGGAAGTGGTTGGCACTGAAGTATGGAATGTTGTTCTGGGTATGTGCAAGGCAATACTAGGAAATCTCAAATTCACGTCTTCTGAGAGCAACCGAGAATAATCATGGAACGTGTGGAAAAAGGGTGTTCAGTGAAATTGTTAAGGAAAAAGGATTCATGACATTTCTTAAAGATGGTAAGAAGACTTTAGTCAAGAAGGGCTATTACATTTTTTTTTCCTTGCTTAAAGAGTTTGGTCCTAACTCTCAACATAACAAGAGAAAGTAGGCATTTATAGTCAAGGAACAGGGTTGGGGAGAGGGTCAGAATCTGAAAAATTACTAATAAGTAACTGAAAAGCTATGGGCAGTTTTACTAAACCCACTTAACAATATTCTTTCTGAATGAAGGCCAGAGTGATAAAATACTATAGGAGGAGAATACAGAATTTGATTGGATATCTAAAATAGAAGATTTCCACTAACCTAATCCAGCAAGATTCTTGCTAAATCTGTACTAAATGGACCAAGAACAGAATTTAAGGTAGGGTCCAGTCAAAAGGGTGCTCAAAGAAGCCTGACTCAACTTTGATCAAAGGAGAGAGACTTTCACTGCATTTTTTAATCAATTTTTTTTCTAAAGGCAGGAAGCAGCCAAGCATTATAGATAGGAAGGGACTGGAAGTGCACATCTTATTTCCCTGCTCCTATCTAAAGTGATAACCCTTAATAATTTTTGAAGTTGATTTCCTTTCTTGAGCAAGAGTGGAAGGGTAAACTAGCAGCCAGCAAAGCCTGCTTCACACCCAACCACGTGCAGCTATGCACCTGTTCACACAGAGCTAACCACACAGAAGCTCATGGTCACACGTTATTTAAAATCTGCTGATTTGAATGTAAGAAGCAGCCTACAAAATAGGGACCCACCTTGATTATCAGTCAAATTGCAAACTAATAAAACAACACAGCAAAAATATGCAAAAGCAACTATATATTTTTATTATTTTCAATCCTCTGCTCTTTAAGCCTACTTGTAAAGGCAACTGGTTTTATATACATTCCAAACTTTGTCCAAAAGGCAAGACTTTTCCTATTGTACATATTTTGTTAGTAAAATCATAATTTCTCAGAGGAAACACACTAGTCTGGTTAAGTAAATCAAAGTCATAAGCATTATAGAAGCAGGAAACTATGACTTAATGAAGCACAATGAACAAGAGACTCATTGTGTTGGCATCAAAAAAGACGTGAACTTTTTCTTAAAGATGATGAGTCTAAATGCTGAAGACCTATTTTATGCTTCAGAGAGTGTAGTGTGATCTACATATTCACAGGCAAAAGCAGGAGCACTGTCATCGCCCTAGGAGAAAATATGTAATAAAATTTGAGGAATCTCTTCTAAAGGCTGTGAAAATAGACACATGCAAGTGTGATATAGCTGATGAAATTCTTCTTAGAAAAAGATAAACTATACATAAATAAATAGACCAGACATATCAAATAAATGTGCTTAGAAAGATGAGTCAACATTTCCTAACCTGTCAAAAATACTGTTTTAGTATTTTTTGTGAGTGTGATTGTTGTGAGGAAAGTCAGTAGAAACAGTGTTAAAAATTCAAACTAACTTTTCACAATTAGATCCCACAAACTAAAGTCACTGTATTTGTCCTCCAAACCCTACAATATAGTAAAGGGACCTGCAGTCACATAAAGTAAGACAATTAAATATGGCATCTAGTATAATGAAGCCAAGTATGGGAAGTAATGTAAACACAGCGGATGGAGCTCTTACATCTGGCCTAGGGCAGGCAGGGAGGACTTCCTGGGGGTCTTGGGAGAAAAAATAAATAGAAATTCACAAATGATATTATTTGGCAAGTACATTCCAAAGGCATTAGACAGACAAAAGTCACAGATGATGATTTTCTAGAACAAGTTGAAAATTGATTTGGAGTTAAGTATTTACTTGAAGTAAAATGTTGTTAAAAGTGAAAATATCTGCTATATTTAGAAATGAATGAAGTAGAAAAAATATCAAGCAAAGCTTCTCTAAGAGATTGCTCTCTCTACACACACATGCACAAATCTCATAAATTCAAAAGAGCATATAAACTATGGAGTAGTGATTATTTTGAATTTATAAGTAAATACAATTAATGATTGAAGGTCAATATGGTTCATCCTATAAGGGTACATGTGAATCTCTCTAAATGTAGAATATAAATGTCTTAACACAATAACTAAGAAAAAACATGAAGGCTATGTTAACCAGCTGGATGTAAGTATTTCGAATTGTATACAAAAACAGCACACTGTACCCCATGATAGTATTAATGTACACTGTTATGATTTAATTAAAAAAATTAAAAAAAGAAATGATACATATATTTTAAAGACAAAAAATATTTCTAAAAACAAAGAGGCATATAATCAAGTCATCTCAATAGGAAATATGAACCCTAAATGAATAATAGACATTAAACAAGTTGAATAAATGGTCAGAATCCTCCCCTATTCCCTAATCTTCACTGACACCAGGCCCAGAGGGTATTATAAAAAAAATTTAACAAATATCTCCAAATTATTTACCTCTGACCTTCACAATCTATTGCAGAGAATGGAAATGGAATGAAAGTAATTCAACTCATTTTACAAGATTTATATAATTAAAATGCTAAAACTAGGCAAGGACCTTATCCTCACCCCTCCAAAAAAAGTGTAGGTAATTCCACTCATAAACTCCTACTAAAAACAGGCTAAAACATTATATAATATGCCTGTGATTTTTTTTTTTTTTTTGAGATAGAGCTTCAAGCTGTCCCCCTAGGTAGAGTGCAGTGGCATCACAGCTCACAGCAACCTCCAACTCCTGGGCTCAAGTGAGTCTCCTGCCTCAACCTCCCAAGTAGCTTGGACCACAGGTGTCTACCACAATGCCCGGCTATTTTTTTTGGTTGCAGCTGTCATTGTTGTTTGGTGGGGCTGGGCTGGATTCAAATCTACCACCTTAGGTCTATGTGGCTGGCACCTTAGCCACTTGAGCCACAGGCACCAAGCCATACCTGTGATTTTTTTAACCTCTTTCCCATACGTTCCTATTTTATTTTTTTTTGTATTATAGAAATACTCAAATCTATCTTTAGACACAATTATTCATTTTTATGTTACATCAGTCTCTTGTTCAATCTATTAAAATATTTTCCTTTTATATTATTTGTTTTATTACCTGTAGATGGCATTGTTTGTTCTTTCCATTATCCATATTTTCTTTACTCATAATATACTATTCCTACACTTTGGTTTCCATTCATCCTTTGGATCAATTAGATATTTTACATTTTTAATATATATATTTTTAAATATCAGATTAATATGAATTGATTAGGTTACATTGTTTGTGTTTCTACGGAAAAGTTCAGATTGTAATTGAGCCCTTCACCTAATGGCACAATGGAAAGTTTACCCAGCACATGCCCTGGATGAAGGGTTCAATTGGATATTTTACTTTTCACTAAGATTATTCCATTGTCTCAAGGTAAGGGGCTCAAATTTACTCATGGGTTTCATGTAACGATCCCCCCTTGTGGCAGTTTTTATCCTTGGCTGGTTTGTAAGTTTGACTCTATATCATTGCAATTATAGTTAATTTGTATGAATGCTCTGTACATCCAGGTTTGTGGGACCATCCCTATCCTACCAACTCATGGTGGTTTTATCTATTATCACAGATCTCACTGATACAGAAGAAGTTTTCTTTATTTTCTTTCTTTCCGTAAAATTCTTCAAACACAAAGTTTGTGTGAATTTAGATTATATTCTCAAGAATACTATGAACTGGTAGAGTGAGTTTCTTCTTGATGTCTCCTATACCCTGAGCCCTGAGTGATAGCAGTGACAGCTGCTTCCCAGGACTGTTTGTTGGGGGTTCTTTTAAAATCCCTTTGCTTTTAAGTGGGATTGTGTTAGTGACACTACATAAATACTGTTTTGGTTTTGGCTTCTTTGTTTGTTTATTTTGAGACAAAGTCTCACTCTATTGCCCAGGTGGTTACACTACAATGAAATAGTGTCATCATAGCTCACTGCAACCTCAAATGCTGGATTCAAGCAGTCTTGCCTCCCTCTTAAGTGGCTGAGAGTGCAGGTATATTTCACCAGGACCAGCTCTTTTTTTTTTTTTAAGAGACAAGGTTTTGCTGTTGTATAAACTAGTCTCAAACACCTGGCCTCAAGCAATCCTCCAGCTTCTGCCTCTCAAAGTGCTAGCAATATGGGTGGGAGTCACCACACTTGGCTTAGATACACACTCTTGACTTTATTTCCTTTTTCATCTCAGCCACAAGACAACTTTTCTATTTAAATGATGTATTCTGTTGTTCTATTATTTTCTACCATGTCTATGTGTTGGGAGTGGATTTGGAATCAGCTCAGATTGCTGTACTGAAAATATATTAGATAATTTATAGTCATTTTCAAAATGGTTAGCCAAAATTCAGTGACAGTTCTTTATCTAGACTCTGAAAAGACATAGCCAAAAGTGCCCTTGGCCTGACCCTAATAAATCTGAAGCCTCAGAGGACCCCCTATTACTGAACTACTTTTACAGTTCTGTAGAATTCAAAAAACATAAGATGCTTTATATTATCTTTCTTAACGAGCGCTTCCCAACCCACTTTCTCCAATTATTCAAGCTTCAGATCCATAAAACCTGGAATGTCCCAGGCATCACTTTGGAGAGACTGGAGATTAAAACAAAACTCTAAATATGCATGAAATCAATGTTTAGCAGCTATAGAGTTATAGAAAGTTCCTAGAACAGCAGGGAAAATCACAGATTTAAAAAATTTTTTTTAAGATGGAAAGTACAACATATAACCACAAATCAATACCAACATGTTGCCTGACTCAGAGGGAATTAGTTTAGAAAAAAAGTATTTGAGAATTAATTGAAGTCCCAAGAAAAGTGCCAACAAAGAGAATACACGAATATATTTTCATTTTATGTCCTAGTACAAAGAGAAATAGAAAGTCAGAAACCGAAGAGTTAGACACTCCTACTCAAATCCAATTTTAGTTCAGTTTTCTAGAGTCAAGAAAATAGTGATTATTACTGAAATACATTTGAGTCCCTAAACAAATGAGAAAATGACCTAAGATTTCCAGGGAGCAACTCTGGAAGAAATACATAAGAGACTAAAACCACAGGTCACAATCTAAACAATTAGGAAAATGGGGGAGAAAGAAAGAATTCAGAAAACCGAAGATTAAGAAAATGTTTTGATTTCTTTTAATGAGGAAAGAAAAGATGTTATTTGAGAAAATTATAACATGCAGATTAAAAACTATTCTAGAAAAACTCTAAATAATCAAAGCATTTGAATAGATTTTTTTTTAAGTGCATGATAATTTCCCTGATCCAACTGAACTCAGCTACAATACTTAATGACAACCTTGACCCACTCATATTTTGGATGAAATTGTTAATACCCTCTTAGGTAGCAGCAGAGTCACTCTTTTAACATTAAAAAAAAAAGATATTATGGGAACTTCTATCAGAATACAAAACAAAATGGGATGATGTAAAGAAGCCTCTTTACTGCTATTTAAAATTTTTTTAAATGTGGGAGAAGCTGCTGGTAGGAGAGCTGTTTCAGGTTTTATAATGGTATTTTATTACTTGGGGTTTTGTTATACTTTGGTTTTTGATGTTTGATATTTTTTCCCCCAAATTTAAAAACATTTCAGAATTACCAAATTCATAAGTGAAACTAGCTAGAGACAAAGCTCATTTATATGAGACATTCATTTGTTTAGGTTAAAAACAAAAGAGACAAAATGGGAAAAGATCATGGAAGTCTTCCCTGTGATGTTCAAAAATATACTAGTGCAGCTCACTTGCCTTTGCAGCACTTACAGGGTCAACATCAGCCAACAAAATCATCCTGCTGCTGGCCCAAACTCCAATACCAAAGAAAGTGCCCTAAGCGTGGAAAATGAAGACTTACTGTTGCAATACAGACCCTTATCTATGAGGAGAGGGTCCATATTAATACAGGCAACTGAAGAGCTAGAGAGAAAGTGTACATAGGATAAGAGGATGGATATTCTTTTTTGGGTGATCATATGCAGCTGCTACAATTATTTGAGTTGGTCATTTAATTTAAAAGTAAAAGCAAGAGACATAACAGAGTTTTTAAACCTAAAAAAGAAAAAAATCAGGTGGTTTGGGGAGCCGTGAACTTCCTTGCTGCGTCCTCTCTGTGCCTGAATACGTTGCCATCCTTCACAGACCATGGCAAAGTACAGGCACAGTGTGAAACTCTCCAACAATCACAGGAATGTGTTTCTCTGCCAGCTGTTAATTTCTAAACAGTTTGCATGGACTTCTCTACTATAAGTTTTATTGTATGTGTATTGGCATTGTGTGTTTATGACTGTATTTCTCTGTAGAGTTGAGAGCTGATGCCATATTTTATTCAAATTTGCAGGGAATCAAATTTCAGTTTAACTCAAGCCAGAACTTTCAAGCAATTATCGCTCTTTAACAATAACATGGAATGTTGCATTTTGGCAAATTGTAAATGTTGTAAATGTTGAACTGAAAGTTCATCTTTCCAGTGGCTGTTGAAGGAACTTTTTCATCAGATTAGATTGGGAAAGAGGTGGATATTAACAAAATAAAAAAAAAACAAAAACAATGTTATTTAATTCTGAAATTCATTGGTTTCTTTTCCATGTCTCTCCCTTTTTCCCTTCTTCTTCTTTTTGTAATATCAAGATATTAAGTGGGCACGAATGATTTGGTCATGTGGATTGTTTTTGTAATATTTGAGTCACAACTACTGTAAGTGTGTCCATCACCCACACAGGGTTCATTGTACCTACTGGGTAGATTTTCACTCCTCCTGTCCTCTCACTTCCCTTTGCCTGATTTCCACTGGTTTTTACTTCCCTTTGTGCACATGTGCTAATTGGTTAGTTTCAGTTTAATAGTCAGTACATGTGGTATTTGTTTTTCCATTGTTTAGATACCTTAGGAAAATAGTCTCTGGTTCCATCTCTTGCAAAGAGCATTGATTTCTTCCTTTGTTATGGCTCAGTCGTACTCCATGCTTTATACATATACCACATTTTATTAAGCCACTCAACTTGATGGGCATTTGATGATTCTATATCTCTGTAATTATGCATGGTGTTACAATAAACATTCAAGTTCAGGTGTCTTTTTGAAAAAACAAACAATCCCATAAAAAGTGAGCAAAAAACATGATCAGAAGCTTTTCAAAGAAGATACAACAAAGGGATAATTAACATATTAATAAAATAGTAAGCATCCCTAGTCATCAGGGTAATGTGACTTAGAACCACAATGAGATATTACTTGTTCCTGTTAAAATGGCTTTTATCAAAAAGTCCAAAAAGAATATATATAGAGAAAAAGGAATACTTCTACACTGTTGGGACTGGAAATTAGTATAATCTCTACAAAAATCAGTATGGAGATTCCTCAAAGAGCTAAAAGGAGACCTATTATCTATCTACCAATCCCACTACTAAATTTCTACCCCAAGGAAAAGAAAGTGTTTTATCAAAAAGACACCTGCCTTTCTCTTCTCACAACATTTCTGGCACTCTGGTTCCTTCCCTTCACCTGCACAATTGTCTCAGTCCACTTAGGCTATTATAGCAAAATACCATGAACTGGGTAACTTGCAAAAGACAGAATTTTATTTTTTATAGTCTCCAAGGCTCAGAAGTCTATGGTCAAGGTGTTGGTAGACTCTGGTGAGAGCCTGAAGCTGGCCCCTACGTGGTGCTTTCTGATTGCGGTGAAGGGGGTAAAGGGTCTTTGTCTCAGCTTCTTTTATAAGGATACTAATTCCACTTATGAGGGCTCTGCCTCTGGTACCTAATCATTCCCAAAAGCCCAACTCTTTAATACCATCTTTTTTTTTTTTTTTTGAGTTTTTGACCAGGGCGGGGTTTGAACCCACCACCTCCGGTATATGGGACCAGTACCCTACTCCTTGAGTCACAGGTGCTGCCCCATTTGTTCAGTCTTATGGGGTGGGGTGGTCAGGGGGGCCTTGGGCAGAAGGCGTTTTTTGTGCAA